>JAVJIF010007004.1:0-187100 GCA_038442645.1 Agave tequilana | reverse complement strand
GGTGGTTTTGGTGATTAGGTGATCTTGTCAACCACCGTGTTGAGTCCCCTGTGTGACATGACTCAATGACACTGGCGAGAGTCCAACGGCAATGGCAAGGCTTCAGCGATGTCAGATGACACTGGTCAATCTTTTTCTTCTTCTTTTTTAAATGAAAATAAAGTTATTTAGTTTTCTACGCTTTCCTTTGCTTGCCTTTTGGGTTAAATGGTTTGATTTTAGCAGTATTTTTGTTTAATTATGTTTAATTTTATGATGATTATGTATTGATCTTCTTGAAATTGTTAGAGGCTAAGGGAATTAACTTGCGCTGTGGCGATTATCTTGATTGAGATTTTCAGGATTCATATTAATTTGCCCTCCATGTTTTATTGCTGTTTTTTGATTCATAGTGTTCCTATTGCAAAGATTTCTAATTTGGACACTTTGCTATTTTCTGGAATTGATGTGGCTGCAATATTGAATTTCTGGACTTGCTTTGGATGCACTGTTGAATTACTGCACTTGCTTTCACTTGCTAATGCTTCTGAAAGCCCCCGCGTCACGCGGGGGCTCCTTCCTAGTTAAGATGATAGGCAAGCAAGGCCCATTAGATTTGCTGAGATCTACAAAACAGATAAACACAATTTGGCCAAGAGCTTCTCTTTTGACAGTTTGGGAGGACTTGGCTAAGAATGTGTCCAGATTTTTCTGCTGCCCATTCAAAGGCCAATTCGTGATGCTTTCTACTTCTCTGAAGCCAAAGTGTTACACAGGTAAATAAGAAAGCCATGTATGCCTACAGAGGAACTATCTAAAAAATAAGCTCACTTTTCCCTCTTACCCTGATAAGCTGTGCTCTTTGCTCACATACAGCCCATACATGTAATCTAACAAAGATAATTACTTCAGATATTCAAAAAAAAAAAACACACCTGCTAAACCTCTGCCTAGATCTTAGAATACTACAAATGCATTTTTTTTCTCTTAAATCATATCTCTTGATTCTTCATTGACTTCTTTAATTGGGATGTGCATCATATTATGCATTTTTTGTTAGGCCAAGAGCTTAACTTTCATAACTGTGATGTCATGTTCTAGTGAAATAAGCACATTCAGGCACATAATTTTAAACTCTTTTAATTAATTGCACTTTAACTTTATTTTCATCCTTTTCTTCCACTTTTTCCACAAAAAAACAAACGATGAGCTATTCTCCTAATGCTATGTATGTTCTGGTCATAAAAAACAGGACACTCCATGCATGGTTTATTTAAAAACTTGATTTCTCTCACCTTTCCCAATCTAGCAACTATGCCTCCCCCCCCCCCCCCCCCCCCCCCCCCCCCTCCTCCAAAACTCTTTCCCTCCCCATTCCCTTCTTCCCATTTGGATTCAAAGTTCCTGCCTTACATGAGCATCAGCCTCTTTGCACCAACCTTCTTCTAACCTTCTACAATTACATAAATTTCGTGCTAATTACTTTAGCCAATTCTCTTGTTTCAGTACCTACCTGTACTCTGTCATTCAATATTATCCGTCTGCCGAATATAATTTCTAAAGAAGCACTGTTCTTTCTATTTTGCATTCTCTACACTCAATCAGTCTCCACTAACTTTTATTTTTTCCATATTAATCATCCAACTAATAAATTCTTCACTACCTTCTTCGACTGCTCACATATCACTTTCATCTTCTTGCTACTTCTTTTATTCTTATTATTTTTGCTGCTTTCATTCCATTTCTTTCATACGAAATTCATAGTGCATTCTCTTCCTTACCACCATTAAAGCTTAGGAAATATCTTTACTACCTTGCTAATGTTTGTCAAGCTGATGAAACTTACTACTGAATGCTAAGTGTTAAGTTGTGGAGCTTAATCTTGCGATTTGTCGCACTACGCTGAGTTCATTACGCGGATCGACCTGCGTGGCAGGTCGCCGTGAGGGTTGAAGCGGCGGAGCTCCTGAAACAAAATTACGTTGAGAAATCCCTTCTGTAGAACTGGAGTGAGGCGAAGAGCATTCCTGATAAATAGGTTGCGAGTTGGTTGAGTTTGGAGTTTTAGGTTGAGGCAAGGATGGAGTCTAGCTCTGGAGTATCACCTTGTATCACTCTGGAGGAGCACTCCGAAGCATCTAAGAAGAGCACTTCGAAGGGACAGTGCAGAGTAGCACCTCGGAGATGCATAGCGAAGAAGTGGTCCGTCTGAAAGCTTCATAACCCGTGAAACTTGAGGAATACGTCAAGGGCAGTTTGGTAATTTCATAACTTGCAACCATTAGTTTTTCCTATAAAAAGAAGGCGTGCCATCATTAAGGTGATATATGTGTGTGTTTGAGGTTCTCTCTCTTCTCCCTAATCTCTATGATAAAATAGTGATTTGCGTGTGGCTCTGTTTTTTTCTCAATTTAGATTTTTCACGTAAAATTTTGACATTTTTGATTGTGTATTTGATTCTTGTTCTTTCTTCTCCCCAATTCTTTTCTCAACAACTAGTATCAGAGCTACGTTTGTGATGGCAGAAGAAAAGATCAGAGTCGAAAGGTTTAACGGTGCGAATTTCAGATTCTGAAAAATGTAGATCGAAAATTACCAGTACCAGAAAGATCTCTTTCTCTTGGTGGAAAGGCCCAAAAGACGAAGGAGATGACTGATGGCGAGTGGGAGGTCTAGATCAGAAAAGCTCTTAGGGGCGATCTGATTATCCTTTGCATCGATGATTGCATTTAACGTCTCAGGAAAAGACGACCCAAGACTTGATGGCGGCCTTATCGAAGATGTCGAGAAACCCTCGGCATCGAGCTAGATTTTCCTGATGAAGGTCAATCAGAAGATGACGGACAACGGAAGTGTCGCTGAGCGTCTCGATGAATTCAAACGCTGACGAGCCAGCAGGAATATATTAGGATCAATGTTGATGACGAGATTAGGGCACTCGTTCTATTGTCCAGTCTACTAGAGACTTGTGATGGTTTCGTGATGGCAATAAGTAATTCTTGTGGGACATAAATCTTGAAGTTTGATAACGCGGTGGATGTTCTTCTCAGCGAAGGGGGCGCGTTGGAAGTCATCGGGTGTGGCTGAGACTCAGGGAGTTCCCTAAATGTCGAAGGATAAGATAAGAAGATTGATGAATAGAGAAAAGAGAAAGAACAAAAACCCAAGTCAAATTTGCGAGAAGAAATCAAATCAAGGGGTGTCGGGTGTTGGCAGTGCGGTAAGAAGTGACATCTTCAAAGGCGCTGCAAGCAGATGGAGATGACAAAGGCAAACAGAAGGATTCAATATATGTCATGGGCAGTAATGAATTTGCCCCGAGTCTCTCCTTGGCTGATTCAAGTGAATCATGAGCTATTGATTCGGATGCCTCCTTTCATGCCACTTCTCGTCACATAATCTTTCAAATTATATGAAAGATCTTAGAAAGGTGTATTTGAGAGATGATGAATCGTGCAACATCGATGGCAAGGGCGATGTGACAGCCTCTCAAATGATTCGACGCTGAAATTGAAGGATGTCAGGCACTGTAATACTCATATTTTTGTAATACGTGATTTAATAGTATATAGTAGTATTTTAAATGTATGCATATATGTGTATGTATATATTGTATTAATAATAATTTATTATCTAATTGTATGACTACAAAAGTATTATTATCATTATGAATTTAATTATTATTATATTATGAGTGTGTAATTAGTATTATCTCTATTTCATTTTCAATTTCCCCAAACTCTCAACTAAGCCGATTCCTTTTTCTCTCTGTTAAGCCCCACTCATCTCACATTCTCTCTCATTTATTTTTTCATTCGTTTTTTTCAAAGCCCAGAGGCCCAAGCCCCTTTTTAAAACTTCATCTCCTGCCCATTCTCTCACCACCTAACCCTAGAAAAATCTTTATGCCGCTGACACCTCTCCTCTTCCCTAAACCTAGCTACCTACACCTTCTTCCCAATTGCCATCTTCCTTTGGCCTTCACCCAAGCTGTAGCCACTCTGAGACTCGACGGAGTCCTCCATCACCACCTCATCCTCCTCCGCTCAGCCTGGCAACCTCTCTCTCCCCCCATCACTGAGCCTCCACGAGCACCAAGCACACTCTGCCATCATCCTTGCCGATGCTCTCCACCCTCCATGTCGACGCATGCCTAAAACCATGCACAATCATCCTCCAAACAACATGCACGCCATCAACTGTCGTCGCCCGAGCACTCCACAGCACGCTATGTTGTTGCCATGCCGTCGAGCCTTCTCTTGTGTGCCACCCATCTCTATGAAGGTATATGTGTCTCGGTCGTTATTTTCTCTCACCTTCTCTATGATTGTGTATGTGTGTAGTGTGTGCGCTTTTTGTGTTCACTAGTGTGTGTATGCACGTGTGTTATGATAGTGTATGTGTTATGATAGTAAGCATGTGTATATTTATGTGTATGTGTGTGTATGTGCGTGTTGCATGTGTTACAGGTGTACAATCGATTCGGATCCAACAATTTGAAAATTAAACCCGGGTTGTGTTCACAGTGGACCCCACATGTTAGATGATTCAGAGATCAGACTAGTTCTTTTAGTGCAAACCCGATGGTGATTCGACCCACATCCTCGTCAATTCGTGTGAGTATTTATCTTGTTTGTTTATTTCATTTGTGCATATTAATCATTATTTCTTTTGTGAGAGTTCACTTTATCTGTTTTATTTATTGGTCGGTTATCGGTAACATTTCATGTGACTATTGTTTTATAGTATATATAGTTGTACATTTATTGTATTATTCTGTGTTATTCTTTTTATAAATCGATTGTGTTAATTGGTTATTCAATGTTTGCTATTCATGTTCTATCTGGAATCATCCGGTCTATTCCTGTATACTTTAACTTTTATATTTTGGAGGAAATAGTTCTTAACCCCGGATGATTAGATTAGAGTTATTAGAGGACTTGATGGAGTAGAGTTTGATTTGTGATTGAGGAGCAGATCGGGTCAGATTGACAATGGATTTTGCAGATATGCAATAGAGTATTAGTCATGGATTATTATACTATAGGAGAGTTGGATCTTGGTGATGGTATATCAGATATATCCTTGACGTCAAATGTATTTGGATTGGTATTAGTCACTGTTATCGCATTGTCCTAGTATTCTAAGTAATAGTTATGATAATCTTGTTTTCCTTATTTACTAATAATTCAGATGAGGATTGACTAAATAAGACTGTTGCTTCATTGATATATTAGGCTTTTATGCTAGGGCCCGCTAGTGGATCATATTAGAGTGAAGTTTGACTTGGGATGGAGAATGGATTGGATATAACCTTAATGTTTAATATATGTGGACATAATATTTTTGATACTGGGTAGTAGGTGTTTCCCTTTATTGATTTCTAATATTATTGGATTTATTTATGCTTGGATTGGTCAGCGACTTTTATTGGAATATAATTTGACTTAAGATGGGAGCAAGCTAGATTAGTTAAATAGTGTATGTTATAGATATGTATATTAGGGTGGTAGTCTTAGGCATAAGGATGTGTATTCAATGAGAGGATGGTGTTACAAGGACTTGCTGACGGAGAGTACTCTGAAGCAGCAGAGCAGTGCTATAGATTCGGAGTTTGTTTTGAACTTGATGTTCTGTAGAGAAGATTCGGAGCATTCCGAAAGGGTATGAGACATTTCGGGTAGAGCCTCTGACCCCCAAACTGGGATGAGGCGACCGACTAGGCCGATCAAAGCTCTAGAGGGATACTCTTATTTGCACTTTTTTGTTAAATGACAGTGGTGAACCCGAGTGTTATAAGAAGCTTTACAGGTGGAACCAAGGACAAGTGAGAGTTTGCTATGAATGATAAGAGATGTAATCTCTTATGAAGAAGCAAACATGAGATTTGGTTGAGTTCCCGAAAGCACTGCATAACAAATGAGTTTATCAATTAAAGGAAGAGAATGACGACACAAGAGGTACAAGGCGAGATTGCTTATGAAGGGATTTTAACAATGGGAAGGTATCGATTTACTGAGATTTGTCTCCTGTTGTGAAGTTAACCACTATTAGATTGTTTTGAGGATTGTGGCAGTAAAGAATTTACATCTAGAGCATTGGATATTAAAACTGCGTTTTCTCCATGGTGATTTGGAGAACACTTATATGATGCAACTACATAGATATATCATGTGGATAAGAAGAATTTAGTTTGCATGCTCAAGAAAAGTCTTTGGCTTGAAAAAGCTCTAGGCAGTGGTATTTGAAGTTTGATAAATTTATGGCTAGTAATGGATAACGAGACTGCAAACTATCATTGTTGTTATTTCAAGTATTTTGAGAATTCTTACATCATACTACTTTTGTATGTAGATGACATGCTTGTTGCTGATTCAACCATGAAGGAGATTGTGAATCTCAAAGCTCAGTTGGTAAGGGAATTCACAGTGAAGGACTTGGGTCCCACGAAAAAGATACTTGGAATGAAGATCAGCAGAATGAGAGAAAGAAGACTGTTGAAGCTATCACAAGGCAAAGACATTGAGAAGGCTGAGGAGGTTTACCATAGTTGATGCTAAACCTATAAAACATCCTGCTAGGAGGTCACTTTAAGCTCTCAAGACACGAGAACCAAAGACTGAAGATAAGAAGGTTCTCATGTCGAAGGTACCGTATGCATCATCTGTGAGCATCCTGATGTATGCTAGTCTGTACGCGCTAATATTGCTCAAGTAGTGGGATTTGTCAGCAGATACATGAGCAATCTCGGGCAAGAGCAATGGAGAGCAGTTAAATGAATGAGATACTGAAAGGAAGTTCAGATATGGCTTTGTGCTATGAAGGTACACACGCTGCACTGATATGTTAGTTTTTGACTTTGTGGGGATGTAAATAGTCAAAAGAGTATCACTGGTAAATAAGATGGGTACTGAGCAGTAAGCTGGGTATTGAGGTTGCAGAAGATAGTGTCTTGTCTACACGACAGATGTTGAATATGTTGTAGCGATAGAAGTTTGCAAGGAGTTGATATGGCTGAATAATTTATGAAAGAGCTTGGAAAGGAGCACGTTAGCCCTTCACTGCCCCGTGATAGCCAGAGTGCTATAGATCTTGTCGATAATCCAGTATATTATGACAGAACCAAGTACATTGATGTGCGGTATCACTTCATCACATTACTTGGAAGATGGTGTGTTGTCACTTGAGAAGATACACACAAGTCAGAATCCTGCAAATATGACCAAGGTGATTACGGTGGAGAAGCTGAAAACTGTTCACTTCTGTAGGTTTTCAAGTCTGAGGATCCGGAGATGTCACAAAATTCACTATGAGCTGAGAGTTGGTGGAGCACGAGAGAGAGATGGAGTGTCGTTGATGTGTCAATAATCAGTCTCCAAGTGGGGAGATTGTTAAGTTGTGCAGCCTAATTATTACCTTGACGATTTGTTACTCTACTCTGTCATTATGCGAATCGACCTGCGCGGTCAAGTCACCATGGGGGTTGGAAAAGGGCGGGGAGTCAGGGCTCGGGGGCGAGCCCTCGAAACAAAATTACTTGAGAAGTCCCTCTTGCAGATCCCAAAGCAAGGGCAAAGCCCCCTAGTAAAGAGGCTAGGCGAGTTCAGAGTTTCAGGTTGAGGGCAAGGTCGAAATCTCACTCCGGAGTAGCAACTTGGTATCACTTCGGTGGAGCACTCTAAAGCATCTAAGCGGAGGAGCACTCTGAAGTGACAGTGCAGAGTAGCACATCGGAGATGCATAGCGTTAAAATGGTCCAGCCTGGAAGCTTCGTAGCCCGTGAAATTTGGGGAATATGTCAAGGGCAGTTGGTTATTTCATAGCTGTAACTCTAGTTTTCCTATAAAAGAAGATGCGCCGGCGTAAAGGTGATATATATGTGTGTGTATATGCAATTGTAATACAGAGCAACTGTTGGTTTCTCTCTTCTTCTCCTGTGATCTCTATGATAATATAGTGAATTTGCGTGGCTCTATGATTTTTCTTGATTTGGATTTTCACGTGTATTTGGATTTGTATTTGAGCCGTGTTCTTTCTCTTCCCAGTTCATTTTCTCAACACTAACACCCTCTTCTACTCGCACAAGAAAATATGGCTTCTAGGCTTTCACGGTATTCACATTTGCATTTGCAGATATTTGGGGAATGGAACCAGCACTTGAACGGTACGCACCATCAATCAAAAAACAACAATGGAAATATGTGTGTGTGTGTGAGATAGACTTGTGTCATTCTAGGAGAATACGAGGCCAAATCCTTCCCATCAAACACAATCTTACGATATCCGAATGTAAGATTCACTCTGATGAAGTTGATCTACATTATTTTAAGTAACTATAAATCATGTATTTTGGATACATTTTTTGCCCATCCATCAAGTAGGCGCAAAATGGATGGTCGAAATAGTGAATTGGTTAGTTTAACGGTATAGAATATTAGAAATCTAATAAAAAATG
This sequence comes from Agave tequilana, assembly GCA_038442645.1. Classification (NCBI taxonomy): domain Eukaryota; kingdom Viridiplantae; phylum Streptophyta; class Magnoliopsida; order Asparagales; family Asparagaceae; genus Agave; species Agave tequilana. The sequence continues at coordinate 178,666 of JAVJIF010007004.1, read as the reverse complement.
AGTGTTTGAGGGTTTTTTAGTGTTTAGATCGTAATGAAATGGTCGGATAAGAATTTGTATGTTTAAAGGCGTAAATCTAAGCAATATGTTATTTTTCGGCCGTCGATTTTGTGCCTACTTGATGAATGGGCCAATAGTATTCAATATTCAAAAATACATGATTTTTGGTTTTTATTACTTGAAATAATGTAGATCAGCTTCAAAGGAATGTATCCTGCATTCGGATATCGTATGATTGGGTGGAAAGGATTCGGCCTCTAATCCTTCCGGAATGACACAGTGTGTTTGTGTGCGCATATATATAAGAAAAACGAAGTTCTGTAGACAAGTTAACACATAATAAACTCTTCATGATACTTATTTCTGCATTATTTAGTTGCTTACAGCAGAACATGTAGATGCTTCTTTCATTGCTCTCGAAGATTATGATAACTACCTTACTCACCTTCACAAATTGAAACATGCACCCAACTAGCCCTTTGAGATTACGTAATCATTATTTGTAATTAATTAGGATGCTAACATGGTTCCACTTCACAATCTCTCAGCTTCTCTACGAACATCCAAAAAATTTTAAACACAATTAAAAAAGAAAAAGGAAGCTAATTCTGCATCCCAAAATGTTACAGCTAATTCAGTTGCTCACGCTGCAACTGAACCACCAGAGCCACAACCGATACCGTGTTACACCGAAGTCAGCTGCGAACTTGAAAATAAGATAACAAGCATTGCTGATCTCCTCAAAGCGACTCACTATTGTTCCCCACCTGGACGGGTAATGTGCACTGGGGAAAAAAAATTGCAAATAATATTTCCTCACATTAAAACTATACATATGTGTTCCTCTATGTGTGTATATGCTTGTGTGGCTGTGTACACGTGCGTGTAAATGTTTTCGTTCAAGTACCTGTATCTGTATGTTATTACATGTATATAAAGTCTATATATTAACTCATGGTTTGCAGCAACAGGATATCATAGAAACAATCATGGGGAACTGTACTTCATGTCTACACTGAGTTCCACTCAATCGATGCTGTTCCTCTGCTCCAATCCATGTCTGACACACAAAAAATGCCTAGACCCCACATGCCCGAGCACAACTGGAAAAAACAGCCGAAAGGTAATTGCACATACCTTACTCATATATGCTGGATTCCCTAACAGAAAAAAACAGGTACAAAGCATTAATCAGGTCAGAGACAAAAACAGCCACAATCAGGTTAACACTCTTCGACACTTTCAGAAGCTCTTTTTTGGAATTTCCTCTGCAGAGCTCTCAGTCATTCAAAAGAAGGTAAATGCATACACAAGGGGCGAAAAAATCAAAAAACATGCATTCTACCCACAGATGTACAACTTTATTCTCATGCTATTGAACATACGCAGGTGGTAGTGCACATGTTTGTCAGATTCGAAAACTGTGATAGACGAGGTCTACAAATTCAGAATCAAGGTATACTTTGCCAATTATACCAACATTCAGAGTGGTTCGTACTCGGTCCAGGCTATTGAATGGGTACCAAGGGCGTTCAATGCAGGCCCTGCTGCCTACTACAGCCACCCAAAAGAGCAAATAAAAATACAAGATCAAGGACAGATTGTTAGATATGATGGGCAAAGATGGACCAGACCAAGAGTCCACGAAGGGTTCATTGATAGAGCTCCTTATCCTCTCTCTAGGGGTTGTTTGTTTCGCCGGAAAAGTCGTAAAAGTCCGTAATTTGTAAATGACTTACAACCCAATTACAATTACGGTGTTGTTTGGACCGTAATTTGTAAAAGACTTACGCAACTCAACTATCACTCATTTGCAACCCAATTATCACTCACTTGCAGTCTAGTTATAGTTAATTTTGTGGTCATGCAAATTTGTGGTGTTATTTTTATGTTAATATTAAATTTTTTTTTTATATTTAGCATTTTTAATATTTATTTGTAATATTTAAACTTTTAAATCACCAAATAGTTAATTTTGTGGTCAACTTTTTTCATTTACAACTTACACATTACGACAATCAAGTACCGTAAAATACAATACACTTTCCCACTTACAACTTTATATTGTCAACCAAATATTGTAAAACTTACATGTATATAAACTCATTTACAAATGTAAAAGATTTTACCAATGACGACTTACGAATTACAGCCAATACGGCAAACCAAACAGACTATACGTGAATTTGTAACATAGTTCCAAGAATAGTATGAATGTGACATATTTGGGCAGATGCACCAAACAGAATATAGGACTCATAGATGGCAATTTCTCAAAGTTATGTTCTTTTTCTGACATCCTGTTCCTCTAAAAAATTTCCATTTCCCCCATTATGTAGACTAATTTTGTCACATCCCACTTCCCGTTATAGCGAGCTAATCATGTGACTTGAGCCAGTGACATGCTCAAAGGAGCATGCTAAACCTCTGTAACGCCCCGATCTTAAAGATACGGAGACGTTATGGCGACGCATATACGCGAGGTAAAATACCCCTCGTATACGCGCTAAGCCTCAATTGTAACCTGAACAAGCTATAAATCGGAAGCATAATAATCAATGAACACTGCAATAATACATATAAGACCACACATGATAGCAATGAATAACGGGAAGAAAATGATAGCTGAATAGAAGTCAAAGGTGATATACAGGAATCAAAGAATAAGAACAAGAATGAAATGCAAGTATACCAGGATCAAGAGGAGAGGACCCAAGCTCCTCGCAGGGCGTACCGTCTCATCGAACCCTGCACATTAGAACAATCGTCCAATATCTGGACGTGCAAATCCAGGGTCGTCAGAACGCGACCATGGTGAGTGTGTGTGTAAAGGGGAAAGAGCTCGTGCGGAAGAAACAATGTGCATAAAGTAATAACAAGAATAACTGCAGATATAAGATAATCAAATAACATGATACATAAGCAACTGAATAACAATGTAAGAATAAGAGTACAGGTACAAGACAAGTAAAATAACTGTAACAAACAACAGATGTCTAGGTGTATATCCTAGTAATATCACTAACCTAGACATAATCTGGTCCTGGTTACAATCATGTGTCTATCATAATGATATATATAGATATACAATCAGGTAATTACAGTCAGTCACAATACATCAACAGTTTATATTAATTATGTCAGCGAACACCAATTGTCACATGTAATAGACGCATCCCATACTACGCCTACCACACATGCCAATCGATGCCCTTAAGTTATTGAAACTGATCGGTTGGAGACATTGTCCATGCTTTAGGTGGGTCCCGTGCATACCCGTGACCACGGCCCAGACTCCTGGCGCTGAACCAGGACCTACCGCAAGGTAGTCAGGAACATGTAAACAGGAACAGGTACATGTATAACATGGATAACAGGAAACATGACTGGGTGCCAGTCACCCCACGGGAACCCTGCACTGGAACCCTCTTTCGGCTGCGCAACCTAAATCCTAGGTCCACCCAAAATACGGACGCTGTCTCCTCCATCAATCTCCCCAATCCCAGTGCAAGTGTTTGTTTATATCATGTTTTAGTTTATCAAGATTATTTAATGTGCATGTTACTTAAATCAACTAGGATACTCAGTGGTGGTCACGGTAACAATATCAACATGTGAAAGTCAGGGTACCAGTATAACAGGAGTATAAAATATCAAGGAACAGGATACCAGTATAACAGGAATATATAACAAGTGAACATGCGGGTGTTGTTACCGTGTAATAATATTTTCCCAGCAAATTTCAGTAACATGAACATGATAGTTGCCAGGTAGATATATATATAGAGAATAATCAGTCAGGTTTCTCATGTAAATCAAGATATCCAGGATGAGTAACAACCTACTGTCATGAACAGAATAATCCAAGCAATGTATGTATTCAACTCATTCCTCCAAGTCATCGATATATCTAAATCACAACTCAACTAAAATAGTCACATCTAAATACTGATCAATATCCAATATAGATAATAAATTCAAGTTCCACTTAAACTCCAACTAAGTCCAAATACTGATCCAAGCGTCAAGTAATCCAGTCTCTAATATCATAATAAGTCCACATCAACATCTAAACGATCATCACTTAAGTTATTAACAATGAAAGAATAACAAGCTGGAAGGTCCTGTACATGAAATATGTCACATGTCCTCTATAACTCTAGTTCAGTCCAAATCTGAATAAGTTCACGTACCATCCAATCGTCATGAACTCTAATCTTTTAATAAGGTAAGATCACATCTAGTATATCCCCAAATAGTTACAATATAGAATAGCTACTTCTGATACTTAACATCAAGGACATATCGTCTAATAAATCTCATATACACAACCATAGATTCAAGTCATTACTATTAACTCATAATGCCAAAGTTCCATGATCATCAAGTATTAATACACCTCGAGCAATCTGATATAATATAATTCCATTCCAACATATATCAATATTCAGTACTAGTCCTCTCACTCCACATACAGCTCTGATTCCCAATCCTCAAGGGTTCGCACTTCTATTAAGGTCAAACATGATATCCCAATACTCGACAACTTAACTGATACATGCCTCTCGGATCTAATAGATCAAATCATGCTACCAATATCTATCTCTGGAAGTCACATACATCCATCTATAATCATCTCATAACTCAAGGCAAGGACCACAATCCATAGGGAACTAAACACAGCAGCCAGACATGCACTAGTCGACTAGGGGGAGCAATCAAGTCGACTAGGGAAATATTAGTCGACTAACAAGTTAGGATCAGTCGACTAGTCATCCTATTAGTCGACTATAAAAGGTATCAAGTCGACTGACAGGAACAACAGAGAGTCAGCCATTCTTCTGGGAGGTAAGCTAGTCGACTAGGGTCAAGGGGTAGTCAACTAATACTTGTATTAGTCGACTATCAATATGGCAAGTCGACTAATCTGGCTTGCAACCTGATACAGATTCAATTCCGCACATACTCTCAATCTACCAAGGAACTCACTGCTTCTCTCATGCACACTTCCTACAACATATAGGTTCTACATTATGTCTATACACAAATTGTCCAACACTCAAGTGGTAACAAGGGATTCCAACGTCAATATATGTGCATCTCCTATTCTATGCATTCATCATGTAAAATAAAGGAAATGACAAATCCACTTCCATACTAAAAGTTCTCCACACTCATAACAATATACATTAAATGATTTATCACATACATAAAATATTTACAATTACTCCAAATTAAAGAATGAGAGAGAGATGAGGAGAAACACTCACATTGGGAAACCTGCACGTTACCGGGCGAGTCGCCGTTACGTCGCCGTGGCGCCGCTCTTCACTGTCGGACTGCATAGGACGGTAGCCAGGGTCCTGGGGAAGACCTGACTGCAATCTGAAGGTCTCGCGCTCACCGAAAGGGCCTGGAATCGCCCGCGCCCGTGCCTGCGCTGTGGTCTGGTTCTGGATCTGCTGTGCGCGTCGTCGGGCGAGTCGCTGCCGTGGTCGCTGTGGTGTCGTTCCTCGCCATCGGACTGCATGGGAGGGTGGCCAGGTTGCTGGGGAAGGCCACCGTGCCGATCTCCGACGAAGGGTTGGCGTGGATCTGGAGAACGGCCTGCTCGCTGCCTGTTGGATCTCGTCTGTTGATAGCTGTCCAGATTCGCTGCTGTTGCGCGTGCAGGGAGGAGAGATCGGGCTGCTGAGACACACGCGGAGCTCGCCGGAGAGGCGAAGAAGGCCGGGGGTCTGCTGGATGCGGCCTTGCCGCTGCTGCAGAAGCCTGGCTGCTGCTGCAGCAGCAGCGCTGCAGCAGCTGCTGCTGCAGTGCTGCTGCAGCAGCCTGGCTGCTGCTGCAGCAGCGGCTGTTGCTGCTGCAGCCAGCGGCAGCCTGGGCCTGCTGCTGCGGCGGCGGTTCTGCTGCTGCGGCGGCTCTGCTGCGTCGACAATCTGAAGAGGTGCTAGGCCATGACTGTGCTGCTGCTGGTGTTGCCAGATCTGCTGGCTCGGCCATCAGGGAAGGGTGGAGGCACCGGTGATGCTGCCGGCTAGGAGAGGGGCTGTCGAGTCCTGCTATTCGCTGCCATGGTTGCCTGGGCTGCTGCAGATCTGGCCTGGGGGTTGCTGGTCTGCAGGTGGAGATGATAATGGCTGTGCTGCACTGGATCTGGTGGTGGTGCCGCGGGCTGCTGGGCTCGGGTGAGGAGAGGTGGTGGTGTGGTCGGCTGCAAGGAGGGAGGCTATGGTTGGATATGGTGCTCGGCCTGGGGAAGATGGGAGCGAATCTGGATGCACAGATCTGCCGTGATGGAGAGGGGGGAGTGCACGGGGCTGCTGCTTGTTGGTTGCCGCAGGAGGAGAGAGTAGAGAGTGCGGCTGCAAATGTTGAGGGAGAGATTAGGTTTGGGTTAAGTTTTTGATTGTGTTGTTAGGATATAGATCGTGATAGGATTAGATCAATGATTTAGTAGATAGGATTTGACAGGTTGTTATGATAGGATAATATCAAGATGGTTAGGATTTGGATTAGTTAGATAGATTGTTGAGATTAGATATTCGGGTTATTGGGATTAGATATTTGGAATAATGGGTTTCGGGTTGGGTTTAAGAATAATGGGTAATGAAAACGGGTATAGAATTAAGGGTATGGGTATTGGGTTATACAAAGGGGTTGGATCCAAATAGGCTAATGGGTATAGGATCACTAATAAGTAGGATCCAAATGAGTAGATGAGTAATCACGGTAATGAGTAAAGAATCCAGATGGGTAAATAGGAAATAGGGTGAGAGGCTAAACAAGGAGAACACCATCACCACCATGATTAGTATTAGCACCAATACGAATATCAAACTAAATAACAAATAATAGTAGCACAAATAATATTAATAATAATCACAAGAAGCAAATAATAAATTAATTTGTAAATTAAAATAAATACTTTAGGAAAACAAAGATACAATATAATTAGATAGGGGACATTACATTCTACCCACCTTAATAAAAATTTCGTCCTCAAAATTTCAATAAAGTGGGGAATGATAAAAAGAATCAAGGTCAGAAGAAACAAACAAGCTTCAAACAGGGAATGATAAAAGAATCAACAATCAAGAGGAAATACAAACAAGCTTCCACGTCGTCTCGTTGGGACACCACGATTCCGCTGCGCGCTCTGATCTCTGGTACCATCTTCAACATGAAGTAACCCATCAAGAGATAGAATTAGGAGGAATGAATAGAAAAGAAGGACGAAATCAAGATGGACATCCAAATCACTCTAAATGAAGTGTTGAAATCATGGATATCAACAGATCAAGAATGGAATTCCAAAGGAGGACGATCAATTCCAAATGAAGTCAATATTATCAGGAGTATAGTATATGTATATTGCAGTGTCAACATAACTGACTCAGGTTACAGGTAGGAACAAGGTTCTCTTTTATGTCGAACCTGGCTCTGATACCACTCTGTAACGCCCCGATCTTAAAGATACGGAGACGTTATGGCGACGCATATACGCGAGGTAAATACCCCTCGTATACGCGCTAAGCCTCAATTGTAACCTGAAAAGCTATAAATCGGAAGCATAATGATCAATGAACACTGCAGTAATACATATAAGACCACACATGATAGCAATGAATAACGGAAGAAAATGATAGTTGAATAGAAGTCAAAGGTGATATACAGGAATCAAAGAATAATAACCAAGAATGAAATGCAAGTATACCATGATCAAGAGGAGAGGACCCAAGCTCCCGCAGGGCGTACCGTCTCATCGAACACCTGCACATTAGAACAATCGTCCAATATCTGGACGTGCAAATCCAGGGTCGTCAGAACGCGACCATGGTGAGTGTGGTAAGGGGAAAGAGCTCGTGCGGAAGAAACAATGTGCATAAAGTAATAACAAGAATAACTGCAGGTATAAGATAATCAAATAACATGATACATAAGCAACTGAATAACAATAGTAAGAATAAGAGTACAGGTACAAGACATGTAAAATAACTGTAACAAACAACAGATGTCTAGGTGTATATCCTAGTAATATCACTAACCTAGACATAATCTGGTCCTGGTTATAATCATGTGTCTATCATAATGATATATAAGATATACAATCAGGTAATTACAGTCAGTCACAATACATCAACAGTTTATTATTAATTATGTCAGCGAACACCAATTGTCACATGTAATAGACGCATCCCATACTACGCCTACCACACATGCCAATCGATGCCCTTAAGTTATTGAAACTGATCGGTTGGAGACATTGTCCATGCTTAGGTGGGTCCCGTGCATACCCGGGACCACGCCCAGACTCCTGGCGCTGAACCAGGACCTACCGCAAGGTAGTCAGGAACATGTAAACAGGAACAGGTACATGTATAACATGTATAACAGGAAAACATGATGGGGTGCCAGTCACCCACGGGAACCCTGCAGTGGAACCCTCTTTCGGCTGCGCAACCTAAATCCTAGGTCCACCCAAAATACGGACGCTGTCTCCTCCATCAATCTCCCCAATCCCAGTGCAAGTTGTTTGTTATCATGTTTTAGTTTATCAAGATTATTTAATGTGCATGTTACTTAAATCACTAGGATAACTCAGTGGTGGTCACGGTAACAATATCAACATGTGAAAGTCAGGGTACCGGTATAACAGGAGTATAAAATATCAAGGAACAGGATACCAGTATAACAGGAATATATAACAAGTGAACATGCGGGTGTTGTTACCGTGTAATAATATTTTCCCAGCAAATTCAGTAACATGAACATGATAGTTGCCAGGTAGATATATATATAGAGAATAATCAGTCAGGTTCTCATGTAAATCAAGATATCCAGGATGAGTAACAACCTACTGTCATGAACAGAATAATCTAAGCAATGTATGTATTCAACTCATTCCTCCAAGTCATCGATATTTCTAAATCACAACTCAACTAAAATAGTCACATCTAAATACTGATCAATATCCAATATAGATAACATAAATTCAAGTTCCACTTAAACTCCAACTAAGTCCAAATACTGATCCAAGCGTCAAGTAATCCAGTCTCTAATATCATAATAAGTCCACATCAACATCTAAACGAATCATCACTTAAGTTATTAACAATGAAAGAATACAAGCTGGAAGGTCCTGTACATGAAATATGTCACATGTCCTCTATAACTCTAGTTCAGTCCAAATCTGAATAAGTTCACGTACCATCCAATCGTCATGAACTCTAATCTTAATAAAGGTAAGATCACATCTAGTATACCCAAACAGTTACAATATAGAAAGCTACTTCTGATACTTAACATCAAGGACATATCGTCTAATAAATCTCATATACACAACCATAGATTCAAGTCATTACTATTAACTCATAATGCCAATAGTTCCATGATCATCAAGTATTAATACACCTCGAGCAATCTGATATAATATAATTTCCATTCCAACATATATCAATATTCAGTACTAGTCCTCTCACTCGACATACAGCTCTGATTCCCAATCCTCAAGGGTTCGCACTTCTATTAAGGTCAAACATGATATCGCAATACTCGACAACTTAACTGATACATGCCTCTCGGATCTAATAGATCAATCATTGCTACCAATATCTATCTCTGGAAGTCACATACATCCATCTATAATCATCTCATAACTCAAGGCAAGGACCACAATCCATAAGGGAACTAAACACAGCAGCCAGACATGCACTAGTCTAGGGGGAGCATCAAGTCGACTAGGGAAATATTAGTCGACTAACAAGTTAGGATCAGTCGACGAGTCATCCTATTAGTCGACTATAAAAGGTATCAAGTCGACTGACAGGAACAACAGAGAGTTAGCCATTCTTCTGGGAGGTAAGCTAGTCGACTAGGGTCAAGGGTAGTCGACTAATACTTGTATTAGTCGACTATCAATATGGGCAAGTCGACTAATCTGGCTTGCAACCTGATACAGATTCAATTCCGCACATACTCTCAATCTACCAAAGGAACTCACTGCTTCTCTCATGCGCACTTCCCACAACATATAGGTTCTACATTATGTCTATACACAAATTGTCCAACACTCAAGTGGTAACAAGGGATTCCAACGTCATATATATGTGCATCTCCTATTCTATGCATTCATCATGTAAAAATAAAGGAATGACAAATCCACTTCCATACTAAAAGTTCTCCACACTCATAACAATATAACACATTAAATGATTTATCACATACATAAAAATATTTACAATTACTCCAAATAAAGAATGAGAGAGAGATGAGGAGAAACACTCACATTGGGAAACCTGCACGTTACCGGGCGAGTCGCCGTTACGGTCGCCGTTGCGCGCGCTCTTCGCTGTCGGACTGCATAGGACGGTAGCCAGGGTCCTGGGGAAGACCTGGCTGCAATCTGAAGGTCTCGCGCTCACCGGAAGGGCCTGGAATCGCCGCTCGCCCGCTGCCTGCGCTGCTGGTCTGGTTCTGGATCTACTGTGCGCGTCGTCGGGGCGAGTCGCTACCGTGGTCGCTGTGGTGTCGTTCCTCGCCATCGGACTGCATGGGAGGGTGGCCAGGTTGCTGGGGAAGGCCACCGTGCCGATCTCTGACGATGGGTTGGCGTGGATCTGGAGAACGGCCTGCTCGCTGCCTGTTGGATCTCGTCTGTTGATAGCTGTCCAGATTCGCTGCTGTTGCGCGTGCAGGGAGGAGAGATCGGCTGCTGAGACACACGCGGAGCTCGCCGGAGAGGCGAAGAAGGCCGGGGGTCTGCTGGATGCAGCCTTGCCGCTGCTTGCAGAAGCCTGGCTGCTGCTGCAGCGGCTGTTGCTGCTGCAGCCTGCAGCAGCCTGGCCTGCTGCTGCAGCTGCTGCTGCAGTGCTGCTGCAGCAGCCTGGCTGCTGCTGCAGCGGCTGTTGCTGCTGCAGCCTGCAGCAGCCTGGCCTGCTGCTACAGCTGCTGCTGCGGCGGCTCTGCTGCTGCGGCGGCTCTGCTGCGTCGACAATCTGAAGAGGTGCTAGGCCATGACTGTGCTGCTGCTGGTGTTGCCAGATCTGTTGGCTCGGCCATCAGGGAAGGGTGGAGGCACCGGTGATGCTGCCGGCTAGGAGAGGGGCTGTCGAGTCCTGCTATTCGCTGCCATGGTTGCCTGGGCTGCTGCAGATCTGGCCTGGGGGTTGCTGGTCTGCAGGTGGAGATGATAATGGCTGTGCTACACTGGATCTGGTGGTGGTGCCGCGGCTGCTGGGCTCGGGTGAAGGAGGTGGTGGTGTGGTCGGCTGCAAGGAGGGAGGCTATGGTTGGATATGGTGCTCGGTCTGGGGAAGATGGGAGCGAATCTGGATGCACAGATCTGCCGTGATGGAGAGGGGGGAGTGCACGGGGCTGCTGCTTGTTGGTTGCCGCAGGAGGAGAGAGTAGAGAGTGCGGCTGCAAATGTTGAGGGAGAGATTAGGTTAGGGTTAAGTTTTTGATTGTGTTGTTAGGATATAGATCGTGATAGGAATAGATCAATGATTTAGTAGATAGGATTTGACAGGTTGTTATGATAGGATAATATCAGATGGTTAGGATTTGGATTAGTTAGATAAGATTTGTTGAGATTAGATATTCGGGTTGTTGGGATTAGATATTTGGAATAATGGGTTTCGGGTTTGGGTTTAAGAATAATGGGTAATGAAAACGGGTATAGAATTAAGGGTATGGGTATTGGGTTTATACAAGGGGTTGGATCCAAATAGACTAATGGGTATAGGATCACTAATAAGTAGGATCCAAATGAGTAGATGAGTAATCACGGTAATGAGTAAAGAACCCAGATGGGTAAATAGGAAATAGGGTGAGAGGCTAAACAAGGAGAACACCATCACCACCATGATTAGTATTAGCACCAATACGAATATCAAACTAAATAACAAATAATAGTAGCACAAATAATATAATAATAATCACAAGAAGCAAATAATAAATTAATTTGTAAATTAAAATAAATACTTCAGGAAAACAAAGATACAATATAATTAGATAGGGGACATTACAACCTCTAACTTGCAAATTATGTCATTTTCTCTATCTGCTGCATATAGATATCAAGTTTAAATAGAGTACACATACATGAAATAAAACTAATCAAAAGTTTATTTGACTAAAAAAGTTCACAACTAAATAACTTGCATAAATTTAAATACTGAGAAATGAGTCCAAACTCTCTTATTCATATATCTATGAAGTAAGCAAATAATTAAAAGGAGTCTCTAAGTCTTCTACTGAGCTTCAGCTGGCTCCTCGCAGTACTCCTTGTGCTTAGCTGATATATCCACGTATTCTCCACTATCTAGGGTGAGTAAACTCCAGGGAGTTAGAATCTCCTAATAAGTACAAACAAAGAAAATGAAATATGCAATATGTGCAGAGCGCACAGATGTATATGAAAAGGAAATTACATGTAATATGCAGTTACATGATACTTATTTTTCATTAGATAATCGTGTATTTGTAGCATGAATTTATTACTAAAATCAGTCATATAATGTTCAAGTCATAATTATAAATAAACATTCACAAAGCATAAGCATGGTCATATTATGGAGCAAGTCAAGTATAACTAAACTATCAATAGTAATCATCACAAGAAACACATAACTACAAGGTTAATTATGAAGATGTCCCTAGAGGTTACTAATTAGATGAGACTATTCCAACTGCCATGAGCAGTAAAACGTATCCTATCCTACGCCTACTGCACATGTCAATTGGATCGATTGGGTCTCATTTCATAACCTATTCTCGCATACTAATTAATGATTATTGTTATTTTAAAACTGTTAGTGTAAAAACCACTCGTGTACCCCAGCGGGGAACTATGCCAGGAGTAATATAGTATAGTAGTATATAATTAGAATGAGCTCATCAATAACTCATGTCACAAAGTGACATGTATTATGAAAATAAACACCACCATACCTTGTACGGGTATAGATACTCAAGGTACACTTTCTCAATTTCTTCCATCAATTTTCCATATTAGCCCCATCTCTTGTCATTTTGCAGCCATTTTTTTTTTATAGAATATGAACATCCTTCATGAGCTAGTGCCAAGATCAACAATGCCACCATATTAGCCATGTGTCTTATCATTTTTGCAACCAATTTTATTATAGAATATGAATATCCTTGCGTAAGTTAAGTGTCAAGATTAATCATGCCACCATGTCTTTATCAAGCCCATATAATCACTATATACCACTTTCTCAAGTATTTCTTGTTGGCCCATAAGGTTACACTCTCCATTTGTTTAGAGTTTTGATGATAACAAAACAAATAAGAGCTATATGGTACTAATTAGTTTGTTAAGATAAGTTTCAGGTTTGTACCATAGTTTGGAGGCCATTGCTTAGCTATTGCAAGAAATTCTAGGTTCATGAAGTAAAGAAGGCTTTTTGCACATCAAGGAAGGAACATAGAAGTGAAGGATCTAGCAAGGCATTACATGGCTTAAGATTACTCAAGAGACTTAATTAGATTTATTTTTAGTTTAGAGTTTTTGTTAAAGAATAGTGAATAGGTTTGAAGCTCTAACACACACGTTTTTGCGCACATCCTATTTCTAAGTTTATTTCATATAAATTATACAAAAATATTTTGATACAAAATCCTCTGCTTGTAAATCTATATTTATGATTTATACTTACTCCTATTTAAAACATCTTTGATAAAAATATTTTTCTCCTCAAAATTCTGTTTGAAAATTGGTTCTTGGCCTGAGCCGGTCGACCGCACCGGTCGACCGTGGCTGTGACAGGCTTTGTCGGTCGACCGCCCGGGTCGACCGTGGTTCTGGCTGTGCACGTATCAGTGTGCACGTTTCACGGTCGACCGTGACGGTCGACCGACTGTAAGTCCTTACTCTCTGTTTGTTTGGGTCGACCGGGCCGATCGACCGTATCCTGCAACGGTCGTTTTCTTTGAACTAGCGGTCGACCGGGCCGGTCGACCGGACTAGCCGTTTGAACAGTAACGGCTAGTTTCTGAACAGGTTTAATTTTTGTCCTTTTCTCACTTAAGTGTGTTTAAATGACATGTTTTGGTTTTAATACATTCTGATTAGCCTTAAAAATGTTTTATCTTCTAACCCTAGCCCTCTCCTATAAATAGGGGTGTTTGGGGAGAGATTGGATTACCTAATTATTACAAGAAAAACTCAAAAGTTTAAGACATTCAAAAGAGCTTGGTTTCTTGGTTTTTGTGCTGAAATTCTCTCTCATTTTTCTGAAGTGTTTTCAAGAATTCTCTGATTTCATTTTCTTTTCTCTTTGCACACAAGAGCTTCATTCCTACTCATTGTTCTCTAAGGACCTTTGTAAGGGAAGAGAATTTTGAAAGAGAAAGTTTGTGGTCTTTTGACTACCAAGAGAGAACTTGTACTTGAGATTGTGGAGTTGGGTACTCCGGTGTATTTGTGACATCTTTGTGATAGTGGAAGGGGTTGGAATCCTTCTGGGGAAGGCGGGGAAGTAGAGCTGGGTGCTCGAACCTCGATAACAATTCTTTGTGTTTGCGTTTGGTTTACTTTCCTTGTTCTTGCACTACTTTCATTGCTATTGTTGCTTGCTATATTCACTTGTTGTCATTCATCTTGTCAATCATTGTCCCATACAACAAGGTTGCATTGCGCACCTCCAACTCATATTTACGAGGAATCAGGAGGAAGGAGTTCAGAACCCTTCACGGGGCATTCGGCTCTTAGTCTTGTTTTGGGAGATTGTTGCATCATAATTTTAAATTGTGCATTGATTAGCATTATCACCTATTCACCCCCCCTCTAGGTGATTTTCAATTGGTATCAGAGCTTGGACTCTAGGTTTTGGCTTAACATCCTTAGAGAGATCCTTAAAATTTGCTAATCAACATTTGCATTCCATTCATTCATCACTAGTAAACATGGCCGATAACATCAAAACCCCTCCTAAATTTGATGGACTTAATTTTCCTATTTGGAAGGTTAGGATGACTATATTCTTGCAATCTTTGGGTAGCTTAGTGGCTAAATCCTTGACCAAACCCTATGTAGTACCCGATAGTGATGAGAGCACATGGACCGACTTTACATTTAGAGAATATGAGGCAAACTCCAAGGCCCAAAACTCCCTATTAACCGCCTTGAATGAGGATGACCTTACACGGGTAATTCATTACCAATCCGCTTATGAGATTTGGCAACATCTATTGGTCACACACGAAGGGACTTCACAAGTCAAGAGAGCTAAAATAGATCTCTTGAGGTCTCAATATGAATCTTTTAAAATGCTTGATGATGAATCTATTGATTGCATGATTACTAGATTTACTAAAATCACCAATGCTCTTTCTTCCTTAGGTGATGATATCTCCAATGATCAAAAGGTGCGGAAAGTGATTCGGGCTCTTCCTACTTCATGGGAGATAAAGGCCACCACCTTGAAAGAATTGAACGACAAGGATGAGATGGACCTTATTAGTCTCATTGGGAACTTAAAGACCCATGAGATGGAAAAGATAGCAAGAGAAGAGGCCGCTCCTTCAAAGAAGAAGTCCATAGCCTTCAAGTCTTCATCCACTCTTGAGGACGATGAAGAAGATGAAGAAGAAGATGAGGAGCTCTCCCTCCTTGTGCGAAATGTGAAGAGGATGTACCGGAGGAACAAGCTCAACTTCTGAAGAAAATTCGAAGGGAAAGAGGAGAGAAGAATTATATGCTATAATTGCCGAAAACCCGGACACATCATGGCGGATTGCCCGGAGTTCAAGAAGAAGATGACCTCCTCCTTCAAGCCAAAGAAATCGGAAGAAAAGAAGGCATACAAGGCAACTTGGGATTCGGAAAGCGAGTCCGAGGAAGAGGCGGATATAGCAAATATGTGTTTCATGGCAAACACACCTAGGGTAACCCCTCAACCCCTTGATGATGAAGATGATGAATTAAGTAAGAAAGTTCTTGTTCATGCTTTTGTTGAACTTTCCGAAACTTATGATAACAAGAAAATTGAATGTCTTAAATTGCAAAAAGAAGTTATTTTTCTCAAAAGTCAACTTGCTATGGTTTCTAAAGAAAAGGATGATATTTCTTCTAATCTTATTTCTATTCAAAATGAGTTAATGCCTACAAGGTTTCTTGTAAGGGAAAATCTCCTATTGTTGATGAAAAAGAAATTTCCTCTTTAAAAACTAAAATGGTTGATTTTGAAAAAGTTTTGAAAGATTGTGCTTTTAACACTAAGAAACTTAAAGAAAAATTTTCTAAAAAGCACACCCCTCATGCTAAAGATTCACATGTTAAGTCTACTCATGCTCACACTACACATAACACTTCTCATGCTAAATCTTTTCATGCTCACAATTCCCATGCTCACAAATCACACACTCACTATGCTTTTAAATATGGTAGAGTGTATAGATGCACATATTGTGGTAAAAATGGGCATTTAGCTAAATTTTGTTATGACCAAGTTAATAGATCAAATAATCTTGTTTGGGTTAATGAAACTAACCCTTTAGGACCCAAGAAAATGTGGGTACCAAAATCAAGTCCTAAATTATTTGATATAGGTACACACCAAGGCTCCAAGACGTAGGGAGCGGTGGTACCTTGATAGTGGTTGTTCAAGACACATGACGTGGGACATCAATAACTTTACAACCCTATCAAGGTACATGGAATGTGGCTCCGTCACCTTCGGGGATGACTCCAAAGGAACTATCATTGGTATAGGTAACATTCAAATTGGTTCATCTCCTACTATAGAAAATGTTGTACTTGTTGATGGTTTGAAACATAATTTGCTTAGCATTAGTCAATTTTGTGATCGTGGACTTAAAGTTGTTTTTGATGATACTTCTTGCAAGATTTTTGATATAAAATCCAATGATTGTATTCTCACCGGTTTTCGTGATGATAATGTTTATATCATTGACATGCTTAATGTGGAATGTTCTACTAAATGCTTAAATGCTTTTGATGAAAATTCTTGGCTTTGGCATAGAAGATTAGGACATGCATCTTTTGACCATCTTTCTAGGATTAATTCAAAGGAATTGGTGAAGGGTATACCTTGCTTGAAGTTTGAGAAAGACCGCATTTGTGGTGCGTGCCAACTTGGGAAACAAACCAAGTCTTCCTTCAAACCAATCAAGGATATCATGTCAACTAGGCCTTTAGAATTAATTCATATGGATCTTTTTGGACCTACTAAAACTAAGAGTTTAAATGGTAGTAGATATGCATATGTTTTGGTTGATGATTTTTCCCGTTTCACTTGGGTTTTCTTTTTAGAACACAAAGATCAAACTTTTTCTCATTTTAAAATTTTTCGAAAAAGAGTTGAAAAAGAAAAGGGTTTTTCGATTTTGAGAATAAGGAGTGATAGAGGTGGTGAGTTTGTTAACCAACTCTTCATGACTTATTGTGATGAAAAGGAAATTAAGCATGAAATGTCTTGT
The DNA here is from genome assembly GCA_038442645.1 of Agave tequilana. NCBI lineage: Eukaryota > Viridiplantae > Streptophyta > Magnoliopsida > Asparagales > Asparagaceae > Agave > Agave tequilana. Next base: position 161,200 of record JAVJIF010007004.1, on the reverse strand, counting down.
CCTAGAACTCCACAACAAAATGGAGTTGTAGAAAGAAAAAATAGAACACTTCAAGAGATGGCTAGGACAATGATAAGTGAGTATGACCTCCCTCAATATCTATGGGCCGAGGCCGTAAACACCGCATGCTATATATCTAACCGTATTTATTTGTGTAAAAATTCTTCCAAAACATCTTTTGAAATGTATCATTCTAGAAAACCTAATGTTGCATATTTCAAAGTTTTTAGATGCAAGTGTTTTGTTTTGAACACTAAAGATAACTTGGGTAAATTTGATGCTAAGGCTTATGAAGCAATCTTTATTGGATATTCTACAACTAGTAAAGCTTATAGAGTATTCAATAGATCTTCACTTACCATTGAAGAATCCATGCATGTTAAATTTGAAGAATCTAATGTGGTTGTTGAGAATGTTGTAGAGATTGACCCATTAGGTGAAGACATGGAGAGACTATCATTGAAGGACTCACCCGCTCAAGAAGATAAGCAAGAATCAATTGGTGATGTTCAAGAGGATAAAGAGAAAAGCTCTCAACCGCTTCCTAAAGCTTGGAGATACGCTACAAATCATCCCAAGGAGCTCATCTTAGGTGATGCATCTAAAGGGGTAACAACTCGCTCCAAACTCCATGACCTATCTGGTAACTTTGCTTTCATTTCTCATTTTGAACCCAAAAGCATCCTCGAAGCCGAGGCGGACTCATATTGGTTGCTAGCCATGCAAGAGGAACTCAATCAATTTGAGCGCAACCAAGTTTGGCACCTTGTTCCTAGGCCCCACGATAGACCAATAATTGGTACTAAGTATATCTTTAGAAACAAGATGGATGAGTCCGGAAATGTGATTAGGAATAAGGCTAGGCTAGTGGCCCAAGGTTACACTCAAGTTGAGGAAATTGACTTTGAGGAGACCTTTGCACCCGTAGCACGGTTTGAAGCCATACGGATGACACTAGCTTTTGCATCTTTCAAAAATTTAAACTTTTTCAAATGGATGTGAAAAGTGCATTTTTGAATGATTTTATAAATGAAGAAGTTTATGTTGCTCAACCTCTCGGTTTTGTTGATCATGTTCATCCCGATTTGTTTTTAAACTTGATAAAGCTTTGTATGGATTGAAACAAGCTCCAAGAGTTTGGTATGAAAGACTTTCTAGTTTTCTCATTTCAAATGATTTTATTAAAGGCAAAGTAGATACAACACTATTCACTAAGCATGTTGATAATGACATTTTAATTGTGCAAATTTATGTTGATGATATAATTTTTGGTTCTACGAATGAGTTTCTATGCAAGAAATTTGAAAAGGTTATGCAATGTGAATTTGAAATGTCCTCAATGGGTGAGCTTAATTTCTTTCTTAAACTCCAAATCAAGCAATTGCAAGATGGGAACTTCATATGTCAAGCCAAATACGCAAAGGAACTCGTAAAGAGGTTTGGACTTGAAGACTCAAAGGTTTACAACACTCCCATGGAAACTACCACCAAGCTTGATAAGGATGACCAAGGTAAAAATGTTGATATTAAATTGTATAGAAGCATGATAGGAAGTCTTTTGTATTTGACGGCAAGTAGGCCGGATATCATGTTTAGTGTGTGTCTTTGTGCTAGATTTCAATCGTTTCCCAAAGAGTCTCATCTTATTGCGGTAAAACGTATTATTCGTTATATTAAGGGAACGATTGGAATGGGTCTATGGTATCCAAAAACCGGAGATTTCTCAATGACGAGTTATTCGGATGCCGACTATGCGGGTTGTAGAGTAGATAGAAAGAGTACTAGTGGGACATGTCAATTTCTTGGTAATTGTCTTGTTTCATGGTCCTCTAGGAAACAAAATTCCGTAGCTCTCTCAACCGCCGAGGCGGAGTATGTTTCCGCGGGGGCTTGTTGTGCACAAGTCTTTTGGATGAAACATACTCTCCTTGATTATGATTTGCATTTTGACCATATAAAAATATTTTGTGATAATACTAGTACTATACATATGACAAAGAATGCAAATCAACATAGTAAGACCAAGCACATTGAGATTAGATATCACTTTCTTAGAGATCATTTTGAGAAAGGAGATATAGATATTGATTATGTTTCTACGGATTTGCAACTAGCCGATATTTTCACTAAGCCACTTGATTTTGCTAGATTTTCCTTCATTTGTGGTGAACTTAATGTTTGTGTTATTGAATAAAAATGTTTTCATAACCCTTTTTGATGTATGACAAAAAGGGGGAGAATGAGTTTTTATGATAGAATTATGAGTTCATATGGTTTTGGTTCCATGTGAGTTCTCATATATGTTTTTAGTTTTTGATATGTTTTTAGTTTTTGATGTGTTTTCATGAATACTTGTAATTTGAGTTTAAGTGTTTTATATTTTCATTGTTTTGGTTTCATAATGTTTACTTGCAAATTACAAATTACATTGTTTTCCCTTATTTAATATAGCATAATTTGAGGGAGAGCTTTCTCCTCCCCTATATTTTTATTTATAGCCTATTTGTTTTGTCATCATTAAAAAGGGGGAGATTGTTGGCCCATAAGGTTACACTCTCCATTTGTTTAGAGTTTTGATGATAACAAAACAAATAAGAGCTATATGGTACTAATTAGTTTGTTAAGAAAAGTTTCAGCTTTGTACCATAGTTTGGAGGCCATTGCTTAGCTATTGCAAGAAATTCTAGGTTCATGAAGCAAAGAAGGCTTTTTGCACATCAAGGAAGGAACATAGAAGTGAAGGCTCTAGCAAGGCATTACATGGCTTAAGATTACTCAAGAGACTTAATTAGATTTATTTTTAGTTTAGAGTTTTTGTTAAAGAATAGTGAATAGGTTTGAAGCTCTAACACACACGTTTTTGCGCACATCCTATTTCTAAGTTTATTTCATATAAATTATACAAAAATATTTTGATACAAAATCCTCTGCTTGTAAATCTATATTTATGATTTATACTTACTCCTATTTAAAACATCTTTGATAAAAATATTTTTCTCCTCAAAATTCTGTTTGAAAATTGGTTTTTGGCCTGAGCCGGTCGACCGCACCGGTCGACCGTGGCTGTGACAGGCTTTGCCGGTCGACCGCCCGGGTCGACCGTGGTTCTGGCTGTGCACGTATCAGTGTGCACGTTTCACGGTCGACCGTGACGGTCGACCGACTGTAAGTCCTTACTCTCTGTTTGTTTGGGTCGACCGGGCCGGTCGACCGTATCCTGCAACGGTCGTTTTCTTTGAACTAGCGGTCGACCGGGCCGGTCGACCGGACTAGCCGTTTGAACAGTAACGGCTAGTTTCTGAACAGGTTTAATTTTTGTCCTTTTCTCACTTAAGTGTGTTTAAATGACATGTTTTGGTTTTAATACATTCTGATTAGCCTTAAAAATGTTTTATCTTCTAACCCTAGCCCTCTCCTATAAATAGGGGTGTTTGGGGAGAGATTGGATTACCTAATTATTACAAGAAAAACTCAAAAGTTTAAGGCATTCAAAAGAGCTTGGTTTCTTGGTTTTTGTGCTGAAATTCTCTCTCATTTTTCTGAAGTGTTTTCAAGAATTCTCTGATTTCATTTTCTTTTCTCTTTGCACACAAGAGCTTCATTCCTACTCATTGTTCTCTAAGGACCTTTGTAAGGGAAGAGAATTTTGAAAGAGAAAGTTTGTGGTCTTTTGACTACCAAGAGAGAACTTGTACTTGAGATTGTGGAGTTGGGTACTCCGGTGTATTTGTGACATCTTTGTGATAGTGGAAGTGGTTGGAATCCTTCTGGGGAAGGCGGGGAAGTAGAGCTGGGTGCTCGAACCTCGATAACAATTCTTTGTGTTTGCGTTTGGTTTACTTTCCTTGTTCTTGCACTACTTTCATTGCTATTGTTGCTTGCTATATTCACTTGTTGTCATTCATCTTGTCAATCATTGTCCCATACAACAAGGTTGCATTGCGCACCTCCAACTCATATTTACGAGGAATCAGGAGGAAGGAGTTCAGAACCCTTCACGGGGCATTCGGCTCTTAGTCTTGTTTTGGGAGATTGTTGCATCATAATTTTAAATTGTGCATTGATTAGCATTATCACCTATTCACCCCCCCTCTAGGTGATTTTCATTTCTAAGTACGTGCTTCATGTAATTTTTTGTCCATGTCATTTAAACTTTCGTAATCTTGTTCATATTCATGTTCATGTTTCCATGGTGGCTTTCTACAGGAATAAAGTCAATCATGTCAGTTATTTGTCATAATGTAGCAATATATTCAAGTATGACTCATGTAATTAATTAATACAACTTATAGAAAATAATTTTTTATAAATAATTAATGACATATAAATCAATATTAATACAGAAGGGGCTTTTCTGCAAAACTTCAAGTAGGAGAAAATAAAAACTGCATTTTAAAATAGCAAGCTGGACTAAAACTATTTTAAGAAAACTTGTAAGGACTAAACAGTAATATTTTAAGACTGAAAATAGAATTTAAAAACTCAGCCACTAAACAGAAATTTAATCAGGAACAAAAATCAATTCAGAATACTCAAGGACTTAACAGTATTTTTTTCAAAACTGAAGCTATTTTAAAAAAAAAAAATCAGAAAATAAGGCTAATGTGTGGAAGGTTAAGGAATTGTTTGAATGAAATAGTTTTAAGTATAAAGAAAACTACAAATTTAGATACACGCATGAAACAAGAAGTTTACTTGATTATGTTTGGGACCAAAATTTTAATCTAACAACAAATTATCTCTCATTCAATGATTACATTAAAGTTGATCATTTTATTAATAAACGAATAAAATCTATATTGAATCCACTAGTTCACAAGTACAATGTCCACAAAATTGTTAATAACAGCCCTTTCAAAATAGAAGGAAAATTCTCAAAGAAAAATTAATCCAGTTGGGAAGTCTATCAGTTAGTAGCTAGGCACTGACATCAAGGCATGAATCAAGAGAAAGTGTATTCCTACCAATAGCAAACAAGATAATGTAACCAATGATCTGGTATAAGACAGTGATAAACATCAATACATGATGGCTTGTCGGTGTATATTTCAAGCACATGATGAGTTTATGAGTGTTGATTTTGAGTTAATGTCAGTAAAAGAAATTTATATAAGTAAAACGAAGTGAAATACAACTATAAACCACAAGTATTCTGTTAAATATAATCATTCACCACTGTAAGTGTAATTTTCAATGTCAATTTATGTTTCGCTAGGAACATGGATAAATTTGATAGACAAAAATATATGAGCATTCAACATATAACTGAATTGAGTAAAAGCATAGTATCACATCTTGAAATTTGAAAAGGGAGGTAAAAAAATTCACCACCGCCTGCAAATCAGTTAACATTCATGGATTGACATAGAACTCAAAGTAAAGAAAATAACTGCAGAAGTAAGGGATGACATGATCTAGATCTTGTAAGGAAGTCCTAGCCATAAATTCTACCAGCTTAACATCAAAGAAAGACTAGGTAGTTGCCTTTTTTATGATTAAGATTCAACTCTTGATCTAGCTTGGTGAATCCTCATGACCTCTTTTTCCCTCCTAGAGTAGATTGATTTTTAGAGTTTTGGGGATTAATTTTGAATTTATTTATAGGTGATCATATAAGATGATTTTATCATTTTTTTTAGTGTTTAGTTTAAGTTTGAATTGATTTTTAGTTAGGATTTAGTTATAACCATAAATTTAAATGTTTATCTATTAGTTTGAACTTGATTTGGCTATTTTTTTGGATAAAGAGGAATTTTATATGAATTTTAAATGATTTTTGTTTTATTTTATCCTCGGATACTCTTAGATATAAAGAGAGAAGGATTTTAGAGGAATTCAATTTTGATTTAGTTTTTTATTGGGTTTGGGTATGAAAATCTAAACCCTATTGGATAGTAAATTAAGTTATAGGTTTGGGTCACAATATTTATTATTACTAAAATATTTTTTATTCCTATTTATTATTTCCTATTTATTTTTTTTTATTCAATGCCTCCTAATATCACCTAGTTTTTAGGATATTACAAATTTCTTGTTTAGAAGAGTTCTATTCCATAACTTAGGAGAGATGAACATTCCATCATTTCTTAGTACTCTAAGAACATGAAAAGGAAATACGCATCTTACAATCAAATAATAAACAACAACGACAACAACAACAATAGAAGTAAACATCAATTACATACATTCTACCTAGCAAGCATCACAAGATATATAAATCAAAGTGGATTCCAAACATACCTATGTTTGCATCTTGTAACATTGCGCGTGACACCCATTGACTTCTGAGGTTAATTGTGGCCTTCAACATAATCAATCCTTCAGAATAATAGACTTCAACCTCGCAATACTTATTGCTAATTTCACATAAACCCAATCATAGAATTTGTCAACAAGCTGGAAATATGTGATCCTCCAGGATACTTTGATCAATAATGTGCCGATTACAGTCCAAAATCCTATAATAAATCCAGATGGAGTAATGCCATAAATCCATATCACATCGGTCTCGTCTTCTTTCTCTTCTGTACCTCCTTCATTAGATGGTGCTTGAGAAGGCTCATTAATTGAGCATTCCAACAAGGGCCATCCACATAGTTCAAGGTTGCCACTGTAGATCGAGGGATCAACGAAGGATTGAAGTTGATTTCCTGGTGGAATTCTTCCCGACAAGTTGTTGTGTGACAAGTTAAGGTGGCCTAGAAAATTTAGGTTGGACATGCTTGTTGGAATACTGCCTGAGAGATTGTTCATTGATAGATCGAGTGATTCCAACTGTTTCATGGCGCCAATATTTTCTGGGATCTCTCCGGTGAAGTGATTTCTGGACAAATTCAAGAAAACCAATCCATGTAGCTCTGTGAGATCTGTAGGAATCTGTCCGTAAAAACCATTGCAAGATAGGTCTATACTTGTCACAAGAGAAAGCACTGTAGTGTACACAATCTCCATTCCCTTTACCGTCACCATGAGACTCTCTTTGTAACCATAATAACTATCAATCATTGGTTTGTCCACATTTAGTGTCTGAAGCATGGCACTGAAATTCAAAGAAGAGGGAGAAAGAATGCCCGAGAGATTGTTGTCTGCAAGGTCCAAAACCTGCAGATTGGTAAGGTGGGAATTTGGAAAGGAGATGTCGCCACAAAAAAAATTTGACCGTAATCGAAGAACTGGCAATAGAGGTAAGTGCAGTCCTATCCATGTAGGAATCTCCCCTGATAATCTGTTTTCACCGAGATCAAGAACAACCAATTGTCGGCAATGATGCAAGGACCAAGGGATCCTTCCAGTGAGACTATTATTTTCCAAATGCAATGATTGAAGATTTTTGAGGGATCTAATTGAGTCAGGTATATGACTTGACAAATTATTACTGGATAGATCAAGAACAAGAAGCTGTGGACAATCAAAAGCAGGAAGTCTTCCACCTAGGTTATTGTTTGAGAGATCAAGTACTTGCACTGAGGTCAAACTATAGACATGTGGGATGGTACCACTGAGATGATTATTAGATAGAGAGAGGGCAACGATGCTCTCGGCTGCAGCCAAACTTGAAGGGATAGGTCCACAAAATGAGTTATTAGATAGATCTATCTCTGATAAATAAGTAGGATCAAAATTAGGTATATGACCATCAAAGCAGTTGGAACTCAAATTAAGATATTCATATTGGATTCTTTGAAGAGATGGTGGTAGTTGCCCCCTTATCTGATTGTTCGACATGTCCAACCCAACAATGTCATAATTACAAAACCAAGAGGGAATGTTGTCTGAGATTCCAGCTTCAGACATAAAAAGAGCCCACAGCATAGTTTGGGTTCGGATCCAATTGGGGAAGGCAGGCCCCAAGTGACAAGAGCGCATATCAATTTCAGAGGCATTAAATGGAGGAACCCAATCTTGACTAAAGATCATTTCAAGGTGATTATATGATAAAAAAATATATTTTAAATTTATGAGGTTGGAAAAGTGGGCCTCTGTCATGCTCCCCACAAATGAGCTTGAGGAGAGATCCAAATCTTCCAATTTAGACAGCTGGCCTAGTTTAGCTGGGATTGTACCGTTCAAACTATTACCATATAAAATTCTCGCCATAAGTTTTGCAGTTTGCAGAGACTTCCCAGAGTTTCTGGTATTTTTCCGCTAATTTTATTATAGCTCAATTGGAGATATTGCAACTTGTAGAGCTTCCCAATGGTTTTTGGTATCTCTCCAGTTATTTCATTCCCAATCAAATCTAGATAGTTCAAACCAGTAAAATTTATTCCATGCTTGATTGGTGGAAATTGGGGCCGCAATATTTTCTCTGTAGATTGAATCCTCTTTCACATGAACTCAGGCTGTGTATCAACGCAAATTATATTCTCGACTACGTTACAATCTGCACTACATTTTATGGTCCCGCAAATCTGAAGCGCACTTCCATTTATCAAAATCAAATGTCTCACGGTGCGTTGAAAAGATAGTTGATAAACTGAAGACATGAGATGAGCACATCTGACGGTGCGTTGAAAAGAGAATCTAGTTACATTTTACTATTCCAAAAATAGTTAAAGCAAATTATCCTTTAAACTAAAGAAGGAGCTAACGAATTATCTAGGTGCAATTATTAAACAGTAAATTGCTTCTCTGCTACAAGATGAAAACTGAAAAAAATTAACAGTAACAGAAAACCAAGCTGTAAACTAGGACTCTATTTTTGCTTAATTTTAATTTTTAAAGGCAGTGGAACGCAAGTGAACCCACAGTACCAAGGCAGAAGCCAACAGATGAAGGTATTGCACCTAAAATTAAATAACATTCTCTATTAGACCGCATATGGTAAAAAGTGCTAGGATTTTTTCTTGTTTTCAAGAAAAGATGATTGTCTAAGAAGATCCAATCAAATTGGAGAAGAAGAAGAATAAGAAAAGAAGCAGATCAAGCAGTTGGAGACAGATAAGTCGACTAATAGAATCTATTAGTCGACTAATGGTGTTCAATAGAAACTCAGACATCTACAACGATTTGGTCACATCTTCAAGCATGCTCTCTCTTATTCATTTCAACCTATAAATTCCACCACTTCAGAAGGCAAAGGGGCACCACTCTAGTAGAGAGTTAGAATTATATTTATGCTTTAGATTTAATTTAGGTTTTTGTTTTTTTTAATGCAATTTTTTATTTCTTTATGTAACTTAGATGAGAGAAGAGTTTCATAAGAGAAAAAGAGTAAAGAATGTATTGAGAAGTGACATCAGTGTAAGTTTTCTTCCTTTCTTTTATTGTTACTTAATTTAATCAAAGTTATATTTTATGTTATCCTTTCCATATTTCTATTTTGCTTTCCTCTGAGGTGCTTATAAACTCAAATGAATCTGATAGTCTCGAATATGCCTTATCCTAACAAGTGCCATTGATGGCTATGGTGATAGATAACCATTTCTTATTTATTTTTTGTTTGCGCTTTTAATTCATAGTTTAGGGTGAGAATGGGAAGATCCTATATGCTATGCTTTGATCGTCTTCATGCCAAGATAAGTCATTGCAACGGATCAAAAGTAAAGCAATCGCCAAAAAGATAAGTATTATTTAGTTTTTATTTCTTTTTATACCGTAGTTTAGAAACACATTCTAAAAACCAATTATTTCTTCTTTCTTTGATTATTTCTTTTTAGCTTAGCTATCCCTTTCTTTTGAAACATAAATAACATCATCTTTTTAACTCATTTATTTTCTTTTTCTAAAACTGAGAAAAACTTTTAACTTGTTTTTGTAAACTAAAAATGAAAAAATATACTTAACGCTTCCATCGCAGTCCTTCCTTATGGATCACGACCCGCATAGTCACTTGCTATAGCGGTAGAATTGAGAACCTAGCACTTTTCTAAACTCTGTATTTTCTATATGCAGGTTTATCTCGATCAAATTTTGACACCATTGTTAGGGAGGGATGGTAAGTTTTCGTTAAGTTTACTAATGGTAATTTATATTCTTTGTTTCTATGTGCAGAGACTCATTTCAGAAAACTGACAGCTGCAGAAATACCTTGGCTATCAAGTGCCTCTACTTAAGAAAGCCAGAACGGGGATATAAAGTTATGTCGCGAAAACGCGGCAAAAGCAGTGTTTGCGTACAATTCTGTAGAACTACTCACTAAATTTTTTCTCAGAGATTCTTCATTGCAAAAAAATAGGTTCTACAGCTATTATTGATTGAGCTTGAACCTATACACAAAATACAGAATTTCAGAACTTCTAAAATAGTAGTTCAAGGTGCTCAATTCTACCGTTATAGCAAGTGGCTATGTGGGTTGTGATCCATAAGGAGGGACTATGGAAGCTTTCTTAGTAAGTTTTCTTTTAAGCTACAAAGGATGGTTAAAATTCTTTTTTAGTTCTTGTAAAGAAAAAGAGAAAAATTAGGTTAAAGTGAGTTAAGGAGAAAGTGGTAGAATGAGAAGGTGGAGAAAATAGAAGTGATATGTACAAAGAAATTGAAAATTAGTGAAAGAGATTTGGAAGACTATGGTATTGGTAATTTACACTAAAAGTTAAAAGAAAGAAATTAAAAATAATTACTTACCTCCTTTGACCAAAAACTTACCTTGAATCTTTGGCGACGATGTTACCTTGAAGTGGAGGCAATTAGCGCATAGCCCATAAGAGTTGATTCTCGTCTCTTCCACATTACATCATCAAGACAAAACAAGCATGAAATAATACAGACTGAGACTAAAATCCATCGTCATGAGTTATCGGTGGCACTCGCAAAGGCAAGGCTCTTTCGACGCTATAAGACTCACTTGGATAGCAATTGATACAAGAATGAGTGAAGTTGAAAAGAAGAAGAACATAAAAACTATAGATTCGATTTCATAACAAGAGGAGAAAGAAGAACAACTTACACCGGTGTCACTTTCAGTACAAGCTTCATTCTCATTCTCCTATGAAACTCTGATCTCCTCTGAATTACATAAATGAAAACTAAAAATTACATAAAAAGAAAAATAAAAGCCTATACTAAAAAGAATGAAAAAGTGGACTAAATTCTATCTCTGCATCATCGTCCCTCCTTTGCCTTTGAGATTGCAGGTATTTATAGGAGAAATGCAGAGGGTAGAGGAGTATGAAAATAAGGAAAGCTGGCTATTTTTGAATTTGAATCCTCTCCTTATCTCCAAACTTGATTTGATGTGGATATTCAGTTCTGATCTGCAGCTTATTGGCGTATTGATTGCCAACTATAACTTATCAAAGACATAAATAGAAATAATGATCAATTTAAGAGTTGTAGACCTGTAAGCTCCCTTTCTGGAGCATCTTTAATCATCAGATTTGAGTTTTGGTAGCGAAAGTTATAATTCAAATATTAAAATGTATCTAGCTAGAATCTGAGTCAAAATTGCTTCATCTCATCCGTTGATCTTCTCTCTATCCGTTTATCCCTTTGGATTTGGACTATGTATTTGACGTTATCCTTAGTTGATCTTTAACTTTAACCACTTGATTCACTATAAATTAAATTTAACTAACTAGATTTAGGATCTGAAATCACCTAGAGGGGGGTGAATAGGTGATAATGCTAATCAATGCATAAATTAAAAATTATGATGCAACGATCACCCAAAACAAGACTAGAAGCCGAATACCCCGTGAAGGGTTCTGAACTCCTTCCTCGTGATTCCTCTAGATAAGAGTTTGAGGTGCGTATTGCAATCTTATTGTATGAGCATTTGATCGACAATATGAATATGAAACAAGTGTATATAGTAATGAATATGTAGAGCAAGTACAATGTTGCAATGAATATGTAGAGCAAGTAAATGAAGCAATGAATATAAAGTAAGGAACTAAAGCAAGTAAACCAAACGCAAACACCGAGAATTTTTCCGAGATTCGAGCACCCAGCTCTACGTCCCCGCCTTCACCCAGAAGGATTTCTAACCACTATAACTTCACAAAGAGTTACAATCACACCGGAGTATCCAACTCCACAATATCAAGTACAAGTATTCTCTTGGTGATCAAAAGACCACAAACTCTCTTTTGAAAAATCCTTTTCCCTTACAAAAGCCCTGTAGAACAATGAGTAGGATTGAAGCTCTAGTATTGTAAGTGGAAAAAGAAAATGAATTTTGAGAGAGCTTTGAAACAAAAACTTCAGAAATGAGAGAGATTTTTTAGCACAAAAACCAAGAACAAAACTCTTTTGAAAGCCTTTAAACTTTGAATATTTTTGCAAATGATTGTTGTAAATCCCACAACCCTAATCACCCCTATTTATAGGATAGAGCTAGGGATTAAAGGGTGAACTAATACAATAGGTAATTAGGAAGTATTTGACCCAAAAACCAGCCCCTAAACTCGTTTAGAGACAAAAGGACGATTTAAAACGTGTTTTAAAAAATAGCCGTTAAGGCTGAAACACAGCCTCGGTCGACCGGCCGGTCGACCGGGTTTTCAAAACATAGAGCCGTTGCAGGCCCACGGTCGACCGCCCGGTCGACCGCAACAAACAGAGAGTCACTGACTTTCAGTTGGTCGAAGGTCGGTCGACTGAAAATGGGTTTCGGTCAACCGCCCGGTCGACCGGGAAACGTGCACACATGCACACACCCAACAGTCAGAATCCCGGTCGACCGAGTCGGTTGACTGATCTGACCTGACATAGAGTCGGTCGACCGGCCGGTCGACCGCCTCAGGTCAAAAACTGAAATTCGAAAAGGATTTTGAGGAGATTTTGATGGTTTACAAAATAGTTTCGATCAGAACTATGTATAATACACAAAATTGAGTTTATAAGTGATAGACTATACTTAAAAATATTTTGTATATATATATATAAGAGAAACTTTTAGAAAAGACATGTACGCAAAAACTTGTGTGTAGGAATTTTGTGCTTCAAACCTATTCATTATTCTTTAACAAAACTATAAAACTAAAAACAAATCTAATGAAGTCTCTGAGCCATAATGAAGTCTTGAGCCATACAATGTCATGCTAGAGCCTTCTCTTCTATGGACATTTCCTCTTGTGTTATTTGCCTTATTTGCTCCATGAACTTAGAAAACCTTACAATAGCTAAGCAATGGCCTTCATAAAGAGGTACTAACCTGAAACTCATCTTAAACAAACTTATTAGTACCATATAACTTCTATGTGTTTTGTTATCATCAAAACTTTAAACAAATAGAGAGTGTAACTTTTTGGGCCAACAATTTCCCCCTTTTTGATGATGACAAAACATATAGGCTATATCAAAAAGATATATAGAGAGAGGTAAAACTTTAAATCACCTAGAGGGGGGGTGAATAGGTAATGGCTATATGTAATATGGTAATAATGCGGAATTTAAAAATTCTACTAACAAATTGCTCAAATTAAAAGACTAGCAATAAACACAATAAGTAGTGTAAGAAATAAAGGAGTTTGAGTTTAGAGAAAATTCGAGCAAACGCAAACACAAGTATGTATTTCCGAGGTTCGAGCCACGCTCTATGTCCCCGCCTTCACACTTGAAGGATTTCCACTATTGTTGATCCCACCGGATCTCCAATACAAGGACACACTTGTCCTATCTCTTGTGATGCCGCAACACCACCCGGAGCACACTAGCTCGCTTGAGGCCGATGCCTCTACAACTTCGCTCAAGAAGAAAGTTGATCACACTTGATCACAAATAGCTCACATAGCACAATCCTATAACCAATATGTAGATGTAGAATTTTGGGATTGTGTAGTGCAAATATCTAGAGTGAAGTAGAGGTATAGGCTTCAAATGGGTGTAAGGAAATTTTAGCTTTGAAAATCTTTTCTCAAATAAAAGCTTGAAAGAATTGATGTGAAAATTGTTGTGAAAATTGGTGTCTTATCATGTTGAAGTGACCCACTATTTATAGGGGTTGAAAAACAGGGTAAGACAGCTAGAGAAATTCGTTAGGGTGAGATCCCAACAAAATCTGTCAGAAAATAGAGCTGTTGGAGTCTGTCAGAATTTCTGACAGCTGCCGGTCGACCCGGACGGTCGACCGCCAACGGTCATATTTCTGACCGTTGGGGGACAACGGTCGACCGCCCCGGTCGACCCAAACAAACAGAGAGCACTGCAAGGTGTCCGGTCGACCCGAGCGATCGGCCGACGTGCACATGCACAATTTGTGCACGTCGGTCGACCCGGACGGTCGACCGGCTCCTGTCAGTTCTGAAAAATCAGACTCTGTAGAAACCAGAACTTGGGTTTTTGGTTTTGGTCTTTTGGGTTGAGGTTTTGGACCTTATAAAAATAGGAGTATGATCATAAGTCACTACTCTAACATGTTAAAACATTTTGATAAAAATCTCTTTGATAAAAACTTGTTTTTCCAAAGGTCGGTTTTTCCAAAACTTAAAGTTTCTAAAACAAATTTCCAAAACATGTTAAATCTAAAACTAAGTTGGAAATAGAAATTGTTTTTGAAGCCATGAATCAAACTAAAGTGTGTGTGTGAGTGACAATCCCATAACTCTACTTCTAACATCTAGGTTTTGACAAAACGTCTAAAAGAAAAGTAAAAATACAAATCTCAGACTTTTTCATTGTCTTGATCTTCACTTGGTCTTTTCTTCAGAATCTTGCTCCCGAAGCTTTCTAATGTGCTTAGCTTAGGAATGCAAATCTTTAGCGGCGTCCAAACTTGTGAGTCTTGATAGTGGAGCCGTCAAATCAACTTGTTTTGAACCTGAAATTCTTTTAAACAAAATTGTTAAATACATAACTAAATATGGTTTGTTATCATCAAAATATTCATCGGGATATTGGGCTAATGGCCTTTGGGCCAACAATCTCCCCCTTTTTGATGATGACAAAACATATATAGTTATTACAAATATTTTGGGTAGAGACTTCAAGTGAAGCTCCCCCTCAACACATGCATATAAAGAAATCATACTCAGGCATAGATAAATATCACAAATGATAATCCACAATACTTATGTCCATGCCAAAAGGTACTCATGTCATAAAAGGATAACACATTTTTATAAAAACACAACATAAATATAAAAACATGTCCAGACACAATA
Source organism: Agave tequilana (assembly GCA_038442645.1). Taxonomy (NCBI): domain Eukaryota; kingdom Viridiplantae; phylum Streptophyta; class Magnoliopsida; order Asparagales; family Asparagaceae; genus Agave; species Agave tequilana. The sequence goes on along the minus strand of JAVJIF010007004.1, from coordinate 146,156 downwards.
CAAAGATACATGTCCACCATAAATACCAAAAGATGTCCGCACAAATACATGTCCAAACACAAAAAAAAAGTAATACAAGTACACAACACAAATACAACACAAATACATAAGTCAAGTACACAAAATATGAAATATATCTCTCTCATAAATAACTCCCCCCCTTTTTGACATCATCAAAAGGGGCAGGTCACTCAGCACCACCAGCATCATCCTCAGACGAGCTCTCCTCATCATCGTCTTCCTCATCATCGTCTTCCTCAGACGAGCTCTCTGCAGCAGCGCCCTCAGTCATCTTCTCATCACCACCATCGTCTTCCTCTTAAGAAGAAGAAGGACCTGCCTCCTCTGGATCGATGCCAGCAATGCCTGGCTGTGGAGGTGGAACAGCTGTAGGGTCTCTGGCAGGAAATGGAGGGCCGGAGGATGGAAGAGGACGAGCAATGGTCGTGGGATCTGGACCAAGCATATCGAATTTCGCAAATAGTGTCTCAAATTGCGAGTCCACGAATCTCATGGCGTTCGCAAAGTAAGACATGTCATTGCAAATTCCCTGGAAGCGCGAGTCCATCTCCGCGCGAAGGGCTGCATCACGCTGCTCCATATCCGCACGAAAGGCTGCATCTCGCTGCTCGATCCAAGACTGATGCTCCTGGATCTGAGAGCGAATCTCAGAAGAAATGAAGGACTGGAACTCAGGAGATAAAGATGGCCCAGGAGCAGAGGAAATCCCTGGGACAGAAGAGGATCCTGGGGCCGAAGATGACCCTGGAATATCAGCAGGAGGAGCAGGAGGGTACTCCTGTGCGTGACGACGCATTTGAGCTTGCATCCTCTTCAAAAGAACGCTGTCTAAGTTCACAGCGGGTTGACAGGGAGTCTCTGAGGATAAATCAAAACCTAGTCTCTAAAGAAGATGAGTGATAAGCATCTCATAAGGCAGGTGCCTACCGGGCATGCGGATCTGGTCAGAGGCCATATGAGTAGCAATGAGATGAGGGAAATCAATCTTAATGCCTTTCAGAAGGCAATAGATGATAAGAGGAACTGGACCCCTAGCATTGCTATACCGACTGGACTTAGGTAAAATGTTATAGAAGATCAATTTAGCAAGAATTTGGGAGGTGAGGGTGAATTTGTTAACCTCCTCATTTCTTACTAAACCGGGGTTGTCATCCCCGTGAATCAAGGTGGAGGCGGTGAGCGCAGACTCACCGTCCGGATAATCAAAATCGTGTAGATCAAAAGTATAGACATCAACTCCTCCAGAGGAGAGATGTAACAAGTCAGCAAATCGTTCTATAGGGATGTCAATATCTCTCCCTAGAACTCGTGATCTAACACGATCTCCCTCAAAAGCATAGTTGGCAAAGAAGTAGTGAACTAGGGATGTGTAGACAGGTTCCCTAATAGCCATAAAAAGATCCAAAGAATTTCTTTTGAGGATGCGGGGGATGCCTAGGTGTTCAAAATCCTTAAGAATGACACATCTTCCCGAAATAACAGATTTCTTAGAGAGTTGAATGAAACGGTTTTCAGCAACATCATTAACGAAGGGACGTTTAGGTTTAGGAGTGGTGGAAGATGAGGGAACTACACTTTTTCCCTTCTTAGACCTAGATCTCTTGACATTATGGTGAAATGAGTGATTTTTAGGGTAAAAAGGTATGGCTTGATCTAATCAACAAGAAACCTAAAAATCTTTGACAAAGAATTGAGATTCTTAAAGCTAGAGATCAAGATTTAAACTAAAAAGGAGATTTTTTTTTACCTGAAATTGAAATTCCAAACCCTAGAACTTGAAATCCTTGAAATCAGTTGGAGAGAAAGCCCTGAGAGTGAAGATCTAACCCACAATGAGAGAATCAAACTTGGTTTTTGAAGTAATTTGAGAGATTTTGAGAGTTGGAAATTTTTGGGAGAAAAGGAGAAAGGGGATCGCCGGTTTAGGAGTGAGAGAGATTAGAGAACCAGTGTATTAAATAGGCAGATTTAGGGCAGAAAACGACGCACGGTCGACCGGGCCGGTCGACCCAGAAAACCCGAGAGCTCTGTAACACAGAACGGTCGACCGTACGGGTCGGCCGGCAACAGAGAATAAAAACTTGTTCTCTTTCAGGCAAGGACGGTCGACCGGGGTTTAGGGCCGGTCGGCCGGCTTTGCCCAAAAACTGTGAACAACAAAAGCCCTAAGAAAAAATTAGAAAGGAAATATTTAACAAATAAATAGGATATATATAACATGCAAGAATACAACAATGTTTTTAAATCTTCATTAAGTTATCAAATCAACCAAAAATTCACACAAAACATTTTATTTAATTTTCATACAAAAATAAAGTTTTTAGAGATGTTGAAGCCGAATACCCGGTGAAGAGTTCTGAACTTCATCCTCTTGTTTCCTCTTGAATGAGTTGAGGTGCGCAATTGCTATCTCTAATGTATTTGCTTGAATATGAAAAATTTTTACAAAATTTATTTCTAGTTTTGAAAATACAATGTGTATATATAAACATAATCTAGGCTAGGCATGTGGACATACAATAAACATGGTATAAAAGACAAGATATACAAACATGGCATATACACAATCATGATAGAGATGTAGGTTTACACAAGCATATATCAATGTAGCATAAAAGTAAACTAACACTCCTACACATGTGTATATATATCACCAAAATTAAAAAACTTTTAAATGGAGAGGTTACCAAGCAAGGGCAATCTCCAAAATAGGTGCCTCCATCATAGCGATGCAAGCGCGATGTGTTCTTTGAGCTTTGTTGCATCAACCACCCGGGCACCGTCTCCCCCTAAGTCTTGGAGGAAGAGGATCCACCTGCATCATCTAAATTTGGTGGGTCTTTTGGTACCCATATCTTTTTGGGTCCTTTTGGATTAGTACCGGGACGAACCCAAACATATTTATTGTTCACATTATGTTTAGCAAAACAAATTTTTTCCAAATGGCCTTTGCGGCCACAATGCGTGCAAACATAAATTCTACCACTACCATACATGTATGCATGCTTATGTGAGTGTGCATGTTTTCGTGCATGTGTATGATGAGTGTGTTTCCCTTGGGTTACTCCCTTAGGAAATCTAGATGCAAATTTATTTATATCAAAGGCACACTTTTTAAGGGTTGAACCTAAAATATCAACTCGTTTTTGCATTTCCACAAAATCATTTTTATTACATGAGGGAATAGAAGTTTTTCCTTTACAAGCTATTTTATAATTTTCAAAATCAATTTTATTTTCTTAAAAGCACAAGATAAATCATTTTTCTCTTTTTCAATAATATTAATTTTATCTTTTAAAGACTCATTTTTTCTTTTTAATTTCTTATTATGAGATTGAGAAATCTCATACCTATGTTGTAATTCTTCGAAAAATTAAGCTAACTCATCCATAGTTAACTCATCCTCATCTAAAGAGTTGTTGATAGTTACCTTCGAAGCATCGTCTCCATGTGCCATGAAGCACATGTGTGCGGCGTCGTTTTCCTCTTCGGATTCTGACTCCGAGTCATCCCACGTGGCCACCATAGCTTTCTTCTTCTTATGGCCGTTCTTGGAGGTGGTCGCTTGAAGAGCGGGGCAATCCGCAATAAGATGTCCGATCTTCTTGCAATGGAAGCAAGGACCGGGTTCTTCTCTTTTCTTTTCAAATCTTCCTTGAGGTCTCCCTCTTCGGAAGTTGCTTTGCCTCCCTTTCTTGTAGAACATTTTGCCCACCTTCCGGATGAGCATGGCAAAATCTTCATCGCAATCATCCGATGAGTCATCCTCTTCATGGATGGTTGGAGTGGCTTTGAAGGCAAGTGCTTTCTTCTTGGGTGCCTCCCTTTCTTCTCTTACCTTCATCTCCATCTCATGCGTCTTGAGATTTTCGATGAAGCCGGAGAAGTCCATCTCCTCCCTATCGTTGAGTTCCTTGAGGGTAGTAGCCTTTACTTCCCATGCCTTGGGAAGAGCTCTAATGACCTTCCTTATCTTTTGGTCATTGTCGATTGCGTAACCTAGAGAAGATAAAGCATTAGTAATCTTAGTGAAATGCGTGAGCATGTCATCAATGCTCTCATTATCAAACATATAAAAGTTCTCATATTGAGAACGCAACAAGTCAATCTTAGATCTTTTGACTTGTGACGTTCCTTCATGAGTCACAATAAGAATATTCTAAACTTCAAATGCGGATTTGCAATTTATGATGCGTGATAAGTCATCCTCATTTAAGGCTTGGGTCAAGGCATATTGGGCTCTAGCATTAGCTTCATAATCCTTGGAGGTGTCCTCGGACCATGAGATCTCATCAGTGAGGGGTTCAATAAATTCTTTTGTAATGGACCTAGCAACCCTAACTCCTAGGGACTTAAGGAAGAGGTTCATCTTGACCTTCCATATGGGAAAGTTCAAGCCATCAAACTTTGGTGGGGACTTGATGCTAGAAAAGTCAAGTGATGCCATGGATGAATAATATAAAGCACAATAAATGAAGAATGCAACTAATATAGCCAAATAACAAGGATCTCCCTAAGGTGGTTAAACCAAATTGTAGGGTTAGGCTCTGATACCAATTGAAATCACCTAGAGAGGGGGTGAATAGGTGATGGCTATATGTAATATGGCAATAATGCGGAATTTAAAAATTCTACTAACAAATTGCTCAAATTAAAAGACTAGCAATAAACACAATAAGTAGTGCAAGAAATAAAGGAGTTTGAGTTTAGAGAAAATTCGAGCAAACGCAAACACAAGTATGTGTTTCCGAGGTTCGAGCCACGCTCTACGTCCCCGCCTTCACACTTGAAAGATTTTCACTATTGTTGATCCCACCGGATCTCCAATACAAGGACACACTTGTCCTATCTCTTGTGATGCCGCAACACCACCCGGAGCACACTAGCTCGCTTGAGGCCGATGCCTCTACAACTTCGCTCAAGAAGAAAGTTGATCACACTTGATCACAAATAGCTCACTTAGCACAATCCTATAACCAATATGTAGATGTAGAATTTTGGGATTGTGTAGTGCAAATATCTAGAGTGAAGTAGAGGTATAGGCTTCAAATGGGTGTAAGGAAATTTTGGCTTTGAAAATCTTTTCTCAAATAAAAGCTTGAAAGAATTGATGTGAAAATTGTTGTGAAAATTGGTGTCTTATCATGTTGAAGTGACCCACTATTTATAGGGGTTGAAAAACAGGGTAAGACAGCTAGAGAAATTCGTTGGGGTGAGATCCCAACAAAATCTGTCAGAAAATAGAGCTATTGGAGTCTGTCAGAATTTCTGACAGCTGCCGGTCGACCCGGACGGTCGACCGCTAACGGTCATATTTCTGACCGTTGGGGGACAACGGTCGACCGCCCCGGTCGACCCAAACAAATAGAGAGCACTGCAAGGTGTCCGGTCGACCCGAGCGGTCGGCCGACGTGCACATGCACAATTTGTGCACGTCGGTCGACCCGGACGGTCGACCGGCTCCTGTCAGTTCTGAAAAATCAGACTCTGCAGAAACCAGAACTTGGTTTTTTGGTTTTGGTCTTTTGGGTTGAGGTTTTGGACCTTATAAAAATAGGAGTATGATCATAAGTCACTACTCTAACATGTTAAAACATTTTGATAAAAATCTCTTTGATAAAAACTTGTTTTTCCAAAGGTCGGTTTTTCCAAAACTTAAAGTTTCTAAAACAAATTTCCAAAACATGTTAACTCTAAAACTAAGTTGGAAATAGAAATTGTTTTTGGAGCCATGAATCAAACTAAAGTGTGTGTGTGAGTGACAATCCCATAACTCTACTTCTAACATCTAGGTTTTGACAAAACGTCTAAAAGAAAAGTAAAAATACAAATCTCGGACTTTTTCATTGTCTTGATCTTGACTTGGTCTTTTCTTCAGAATCTTGTTCCCGAAGCTTTCTAATGTGCTTAGCTTAGGAATGCAAATCTTTAACGGCGTCCAAACTTGTGAGTCTTGATAGTGGAGCCGTCAAATCAACTTATTTTGAACCTGAAATTCTTTTAAACAAAATTGTTAAATACATAACTAAATATGGTTTGTTATCATCAAAATATTCATCGGGATATTGGGCTAATGGCCTTTGGGCCAACAAAACTCCCCTCAAATTATGCTATATTAAACAAGTAAAAGCAATTCAAAAACCATAAAGAACAATAATTTGAATGTTTAAATAGCAAGCAAAAACATGAAACATGAGACTAAAAACTCTTGCAAAAATCATATACACTTGCAAAACTCATATATACCTCATATACAAGAAACTCATCATACCCATATTTCTCCCCCTTTTTGTCATACATCAAAAAAGGATAAAAAAAAATTATTCAATAACACAAACACTAAGTTCACCACATATAAAGGAAAATCTATTAAAATCAAGTGGTTTAGTGAAAATATCGACAAGTTGCAAATCCGAAGAAACATAATCAATCTCTATATCACCTTTCTCAAAATGATCTCTAAGAAAGTGATATCTAATCTCAATATGCTTGGTCTTACTATGTTGATTTGTATTCTTAGTCATATGAATAGTACTAGTATTATCAACAAGCCCTCGCCGCAACATACTCCGCCGCGGTTGAGAGGGCTACCGAATTTTGTTTCTTAGAGGACCATGAAACAAGACAATTACCAAGAAATTGATATGTCCCACTAGTACTCTTTCTATCCACTCTACAACCCGCATAGTCGGCATCCGAAAAACTCGTCATAGAAAAATCTCTGGTTTTCGGATATCAAAGACCCATTCTAATAGTGCCCTTAATATAACGAATGATGCGTTTTACCGCAATAAGTTGAGACTCTTTAGGACACGATTGGAATCTAGCACAAAGACACACACTAAACATGATATCCGGCCTATTTGCCGTTAAATATAACAAACTACCAATCATGCTTCTATATAACTTAATATCAACATATTTACCTTGGTCATCCTTATCAAGCTTAGTGGTAGTTGCCATGGGAGTGTTGCAAATTTTCGAACCTTCAAGTCCAAATTTCTTTATGAGTTCCTTTGAGTACTTGGCTTGACATATGAATATCCCATCCCACATTTGCTTGATTTGGAGTCCAAGAAAGAAGTTTAATTCATCCATTGAAGACATCTCAAATTCACGTTGCATACACTTTTCAAATTCCTTGCAAAGAAGCTCATTAGTAGAACCAAAAATTATATCATCAACATAAATTTGCACTATAAGAATGTCATTATCAACATGCTTAGTAAATAATGTTGTGTCTACTTTGCCTTTAACAAAATCATTTGAAAGAAGAAAACTAGAAAGCCTTTCATACCAAACTCTAGGATCTTGCTTTAATCCATACAAAGCTTTATCAAGTTTAAAGATAAAATTAGGATGAACATGATCAACAAAACCGAGAGGTTGTTCAACATAAACTTCTTCATTTATAAAACCATTTAAAAATGTACTTTTTACATCCATTTGAAAAAGTTTAAAATTTTTAAAAGATGCAAAAGCTAGTGTCATCCGTATGGCTTCAAGCCGTGCTATGGGTGCAAAGGTCTCCTCAAAGTCAATTCCTTCAACTTGAGTGTAACCTTGGGCCACTAACCTAGCTTTATTCCTAATAACATTTCCTGACTCATCCATCTTATTCCTAAAAATCCACTTAGTACCAATTATTTGTCTATCGTGGGGTCTAGGAACAAGGTGCCAAACTTGGTTGCGCTCAAATTGATTGAGTTCTTCTTGCATAGCTAGCAACCAATATGAGTCACCCTCGGCTTCGAGGATATTTTTGGGTTCAAAATGAGAAATGAATGCAAAGTTACCACACAAGTCATGGAGTTTGGAGTGAGTTGTTACCCCTTTAGATACATCACCTATGATGAGATACTTGGGATGATTTGTAGCGAATCTCCAATCTTTCGAAAGTGATTGAGATTGTTCCACTTCTTCCTTTTGAACTTCACCAATAGGTTCTTGCTTTTCTTCTTGAATGGGTGAGTCCTTCAAGGAAATTTTCTCCATGTCCTCACCTAGTGAGTCAATCTCTACAACATTCTCAACAACAACATTAGATTCTTCAAATTTAACTTGCATGGATTCTTCAATAGTAAGAGAAGATTTATTGAATACTCTATAAGCTTTGCTAGTAGTAGAATATCCAACAAATATTGCTTCATAAGACTTAGCATCAAATTTACCCAAGTTATCTTTAGTATTTAAAACAAAACACATGCATCCAAAAACTTTGAAATATGAAACATTTGGTTTTCTTAAATGATAAATTTCAAAAGATGTCTTGAAAGTATTTTTACACAAATAAATACGATTTGATATGTAGCATGCGGTATTTACGGCCTCGGCCCATAGATATTGACGGAGGTCATATTCACTTATCATAGTCCTAGCCATCTTTTGAAGGGTTCTATTCTTTCTTTCTACAACTTCATTTTGTTGTGGAGTTCTAGGACATGACATTTCATGCTTAATTCCCTTTTCATCACAATAAGTCATGAAGAGTTGGTTAATGAACCTTTTTCTTTTTCAACTCTTTTTCGAAAAATCTTAAAATGCGAAAAAGTTTGATCTTTGTGTTCCAAAAAGAAAACCCAAGTGAACCGGGAAAAGTCATCAACTAAAACAAAAGCATATCTACTACCATTTAAGCTTTTAGTTTTAGTTGGTCCAAAAAGATCCATGTGAATTAATTCTAATGGCCTAGCTGACATGATATCCTTGATTGGTTTGAAAGAAGACTTGGTTTGTTTCCCAAGTTGGCACGCACCACAAATGTGGTCTTTTTCAAACTTCAAGCAAGGAATATCCTTCACCAATTCCTTAGAATTAATTCTAACAAGATGATCAAAAGATGCATGTCCTAATCTTCTATGCCAAAGCCAAGAAACCTTATCAAAAGTATTCAAGCATTTAGTAGAACAATCCAAATTAAGCATGTCAATGATATAGACATTATTATCACGAAAACCGGTGAGAATACAATCATTGGTTTTACAATCAAAAATTTTGCAAGAAGTATCATCAAACACAACTTTAAGACCACGATCACAAAGTTGACTTATATTAAGCAAGTTATGTTTAAGTCCATCAACAAGAACAACATTTTCTATAATAGGAGATGCACCAATTTGAATGTTACCTATACCGATGATAGTGCCCTTGGAATCATCTCCGAAGGTGACGGTGCCACCTTCAACGTACCTTGATAGGGTTGTAAAGTTGTTCATATCCCATGTCATATGTCTTGAACATCCACTATCAAGGTACCACCGCTCCTTACGTTTTGGAGCCTTGGTGTGTACCTACATCAAATAATTTAGGACTTGATTTTGGTACCCATATTTCTTGGGTCCTAAAGTGTTAGTGTCATGAACCCACACAAGATTATTAGATCTATTTATTTGATCATAGCAAAATTTAGCTAAGTGGCCATTTCGACCACAATAAGTACATCTATAAACTCTTCCATATTTAAATGCATAATGAGTGTGTGGCTTACTAGCATGTGACTTGTGTGCATGAGTAGTTTTAACATGTGAAGTGTTGACATGGTGAGCATTTTTAGCATGGGTTGTTTTATCATTCTTAACATGTGGAGTATGCTTCTTTGAAAACATTTCCTCTAATTTCTTAGTATTAAAAGCACAATCTTTTAAAACATTTTCAAAATCAATAATTCTAGTTTTTAACAAGGAAAATTCGTTTTCATCAACTTTCAAAAATTTAGCTTTACAAGCAACTTTATAAGCATCAAATTCTCTTTTAGTTGAAATAAGATTAGAAGAAATTTCTTCCTTTTCTTTTGAAATAATTGCAAGTTGATTTTTAAGCAACTCAATTTCCTTTTTCAATTTAGAGCATTCTACCTTTTTATCATCAAAGCTTTCAGAAAGTTCAACAAAAGCATGTTCTAGCATTTCTCTACTTATTTCATTTTTTTCATCAAGAGGTTGAGTGGTTACCTTGGGTATGAAACACATATTTGCCGTGTCCACCTCATCTTCGGACTCGCTTTCTGAATCCCAAGTGGCCTTGTATGCCTTCTTTTCAACCGGCCTCTTTTGCTTTAAGGAAGAAGTCATCTTTTTCTTGAAGTCGGGACAATCGGCCATGATATGTCCGGGTTTTCGACAATTGTAGCAAATGATTCTTTTCTCCTCCTTTCCTTCCCATTTCTTTCTATAGTTGAGTTTGTTCTTGCGGTACATCCTCTTCACATTTCTCACTAGGAGAGATAGCTCCTCATCCTCATCTTCATCTTCATCATCGTCATCAATGGTAGAGAAAGACTTGAAAGCTATGGATTTCTTCTTTTGAGGTACCGCTTCATCTCTTGCCTGCTTTTCCATCTCATGAGTCTTAAGGTTTCCAATAAGACTTATGAGATCCATTTCATCTTTATCATTCAACTCCTTTAAGGTGGTAGCCTTGATCTCCCATGATGAAGGAAGAGCTCGAATCACTTTGCGCACCTTTTGGTCTTTGTTTATATTATCACCTAGAGAAGAAAGAGCATTGGTAATCTTAGTAAACTTGGTAATCATAGAATCAATAGACTCATCTTCAAGCATTTTGAAACTTTCATATTGGGACCTCAAGAGATCTATTTTAGCTCTCTTTACTTGTGATGTCCCCTCGTGTGTGACCAATAAGTGTTGCCAAATCTTATAGGCGGATTGGCAATATATAACCCGTGTAAGATCATCCTCATTCAAGGCGGTGAGAAGGGAATTTTGAGCCTTAGAATTAGCCTCATATTCTTTGTAGGGAAAGTCGGACCAAGTGCTCTCCTCACTATCGGGTCTACTATAGGGCTTGGTCAAGGATTTAGCAACTAAACTACCTAGGGATTGTAGAAAGATAGTCATCCTAACCTTCCAAATGGGGAAATTGAGTCCATCAAATTTAGGAGGGGTCTTAATGTTATCGGCCATGTTTACTAGTATATGATTGAGAGAATGCAAATAGTGATTAGCAAATTTTAGGATCTCTCTAAGGATGTGAAGCTAAAAACTAGAGTCCTATCTCTGATACTAATTGAAATCATCTAGAGGGGGGTGAATAGGTGATAATGCTAATCAATGCACAAATTAAAAATTATGATGCAACGATCACCCAAAACAAGACTAGAAGCCGAACACCCCGTGAAGGGCTCTGAACTCCTTCCTCGTGATTCCTCTAGATAAGAGTTTGAGGTGTGTATTGCAATCTTGTTGTATGAGTAGTTGATCGACAATATGAATATGAAACAAGTGTATATAGCAATGAATATGTAGAGCAAGTACAATGTTGCAATGAATATGTAGAGCAAGTAAATGAAGCAATGAATATAAAGCAAGGAACTAAAGCAAGTAAATCAAACGCAAACACTGAGAATTTTTCCGAGGTTCGAGCACCCAGCTCTACGTCCCCGCCTTCACCCAGAAGGATTTCTAACCACTATAACTTCACAAAGAGTTACAATCACACCGGAGTACCCAACTCCACAATATCAAGTACAAGTAATCTCTTGGTGATCAAAAGACCACAAACTCTCTTTTGAAAAATCCTTTTCCCTTACAAAAGCCCTGTAGAACAATGAGTAGGATTGAAGCTCTAGTATTGTAAGTGAAAAAAGAAAATGAATTTTGAGAGAGCTTTGAAACAAAAACTTCAGAAATGAGAGAGATTTTTCAGCACAAAAACCAAGAACAAAACTCTTTTGAAAGCATTTAAACTTTGAATATTTTTGCAAATGATTATTGTAAATCCCACAACCCTAATCACCCCTATTTATAGGATAGAGCTAGGGATTAAAGGGTAAACTAATACAATAGGTAATTAGGAAGTATTTGACCCAAAAACCAGCCCCTAAACTCGTTTAGAGACAAAAAGGACGATTTAAAACTTGTTTTAAAAAATAGCGTTAAGGCTGAAACACAGCCTCGGTCGACCGGCCGGTCGACTGGGTTTTCAAAAAATAGAGCCGTTGCAGGCCCACGGTCGACCGCCCGGTCGACCGCAACAAACAGAGAGTCACTGACTTTCAGTCGGTCGAAGGTCGGTCGACCGAAAATTGGTTTCGGTCGATCGCCCGGTCGACCGGGAAACATGCACACATGCACGCACCCAACGGTCAGAATCCCGGTCGACCGAGTCGGTCGACCGATTTGACCTGACATAGAGTCGGTCGACCGGCCGGTCGACCGCCTCAGGTCAAAAACTGAAATTTGAAAAGGATTTTGAGGAGATTTTGATGGTTTACAAAATAGTTTCGATCAGAACTATGTGTAATACACAAAATTGAGTTTATAAATGATAGACTATATTTAAAAATATTTTGTATATATATATAGGAGAAACTTTTAGAAAAGACATGTGCGCAAAAACTTGTGTGTAGGAATTTTGAGCTTCAAACCTATTCACTATTCTTTAACAAAACTATAAAACTAAAAACAAATCTAATGAAGTCTCTGAGCCATAATGAAGTCTTGAGCCATGCAATGTCATGCTAGAGCCTTCTCTTCTATGGACGTTTCCTCTTGTGCCATTTGCCTTATTAGCTCCATGAACCTAGAAAACCTTGCAATAGCTATGCAATGGCCTTCATAAAAGGTACTAACCTGAAACTCATCTTAAACAAACTTATTAGTACCATATAGCTTCTATGTGTTTTGTTATCATCAAAACTTTAAACAAATAGAGAGTGTAACCTTTTGGGCTAACAGGATCATCTTCCTCTAACCAAATAGATTTAGTTAAATCTGAATTTAATTGATATTTATTTGATTTTATCCTTTTTCTCCCCATGATTATCTTCTGCAAAATAGACATTTAAGATAAGAAATTTAGCAGATTTATTGTATAATAAATGTGGATATGTAATAAAGAATAATGCAATAAATGTGTGCAATCACACCTTCACACCTATCTTTTACTCGTCCTCGAGCAAAACAACAAAACTAAACCAAAGATTATTAGACCACTTTCGCAGGTCAGGAGATTGCACTGAGCTTGTGCAACAAGCCGTTAAACCTCTAGGTTACCTTCAGAGGACGAGTTTTGTCTCGTGAGATTTTTCAGTGAATTGCACCCACAAAATCCATAAAGAAAGAGAAAAATGTTAATATTTTGAAAACACATTTTGAAAGAAAAATATTTGAAACATTATTGTAAGATTTAAGTAATTTATAAATTATAGGAAAACTGAATTTTTCATTCCTAAACCTAGTCTCTATTCAAAAATTTGTTATGAATCAAAGTAAGGAGTCAAATTGTGCTTCTCATCTAGTCTATTAATTTACGCTAAGTCATATGCACCTTCGTGACCGTGAAGTTTTGACTAAGGGTTCTTTAACTCTAACTCTTATATCTTATTTATTTATATATATATTTTTTACTTTTGGTGATATTATTCCTTAGTTCTATTAAGCTTTCTAATCTGCCCATGTAACGAGCCTTTAATCGGTGACTCCCAAACCAAACGGTCTTAGGGCACCGGGTGAGAAAACACCCCAAGACTTAAGGACTCGAGCAAACAAGGCCACAAAACTAAGGATTTTATTATATGAACCGCTTTTAGGCGTGAATACTTATGCTTTATGAGGCACAAATACCCAGCTTAATTAGAGGATTTTTTATAGATATATATTTCTTTTTTTTTCTTCTTTTTCAAACTTATCTAATAATCTTTTGCATAAATACCAAGGCTTGCTTAGGCCAAAGCACCTAGTTAATCAATAATTAGATTTGTTTATTTTTAATAAATATATATATATATATATATATATATATGTTTTTATATAAGACTTAAGAATCTTTGTTTTTGAACCCTAAGTGTGTAAGTGTATAAAGTGCGCATATTTCATCAAGGTAAAGATTAAGACTAAATTACTTTAACAAATTATCTTCCTAACCCTAAAAATCAAACAAATAATCTTATTTTGACCAAATATAAGAAATCCTAATTTTTATTTTCCTATTCTTTAAAATTGACTTAATTTCTTACAAAAAAAATATGTCAAAATATTATTTCTATTTTCAAAAAGTTTTTAAAAGTAAAGAAAATGTTAATTTTTTTTAAATAAAAAGAAAAATCTAAGTTATTTTAGACCCTCCCCCACACCTATCTCATGCATTGTCCTCAATATATGAATTAATGCATAGATGCATGAAAAAGAAGAAAGGGAAGAAAAATATTACCTTAAGGAGGTGATTCCGGTGGTAGTCTGATTGGTCCAAGAAATGCGGCCCAATCGAATTTGCGTAGAGTTCGAAGGAACCCACCAGAAATCTCTCTAATATAACCCACTAAAATGATGTATACATGAATGATTTTTATTAAATATTTTACCCCATCTAATTTTCAAATTTCATAATTAATTCGGAGTCAATTTTATCAACACCCTTGTCCCAAAATGGAGTGTGAAAAGATGGAATGATTGACTTGGACTTAGAAAGTACAGGAACTAATACCGACTCAGAAAAGTGACTTAAGTCAAGTAAAGATTCATGAGTCGAGATTGGTTCAGGAAGTGGGTCCAAATCAAGAAGTTGAAACTCAAGTCCACATTCATTTCCTTACAATAGAATGTGACTTAATATTAGTGATTCAAGTTCAAGAATGACAGGTGTGATAATCAAAACTGACTCTAAAATATTACTCAAGTAGGGTAACAAAACATGAGTCAATATTGATTCGAGAATTTGAACTGGATCACAAATTTGAGAATCTAGGTCACATTTCTCATTGAGTTCAATTTCATAAAAATGAGAACTTACCAATTTGTCAATGGGACTTTCAAAAGCATGAAATTGGTCAAGTTCAATATGATGATCATAAAAGATTGCTGATTCAATTTCATAATGAATTGACACAGGATCCAATGTTGACTTTAAAAAAAGATTGAAATCAGGTAAAGATATTGGAGTCATTATTGAATTAGGAAGTAGAATTGAATTACCAAGTTGAGATTCAGGATCATATTCATTCTCAAGTTCAATTTCAGGAAAGGAATAACTTGCCAAACTGTCAATGTCATTTTCAAAATTTAGAGTTTGGGCAAGTTCAAATGGTTGTATTGAAATAGAATCTTGCTTTCTAAAACAACATGATTCTTCGGCTCTAACAGAATGGTTAGCGAATTCAGAAATGGTCAAACGGTGAGAATGGAGAGTTAGGACCATCATATCTATGTCATGATTATGAGCGATTTGAGCCTGAGTCATGGCTTCAAGCATCTTTTCATAGTTGATTGGTCATCATTTTGTTGCGATTAGACTTGAAAAGATGGTGTTATTTTGGAATTTGTGATGAAATTGTGAGTCTGTTAGATTTTGTGATTGTTGCTTAGACTCACGCATACTCATTTCCAAGATTGATGGTTTTCTATTTTGAACTGGTGGAACTGAGTATGAATCTTGAAAATATTGTGGACAAGGTGGATAAGGAGGACAAGTTGGTTGAAAATTGGGCTCGGGGGAGGTGAATCCCCATTGACTCTGTGAAGAGTTGAAATTATTTTAGAAATTATGGTCATAAGATTGGGGGCATGGATTATATTGATTCGGATAAGACCAATCCGGCACACTAGGTTAGTTAAAGTTATGATATGCCGGGTTGCTAATATCTAAAAAAGAGGTCGGGGTGTAATATGAATTACCATTAAAATTGGAAAAATTATTGTTATAAGCCATATCACACAGGAGATTTCAAAAACAAACAAATAAAAAGAAAAAAAATCTAACCTAAGTTAGGATAAACCTTAGACCTAGACGACTCTTAACTGGTTAGACTGTCCACGGTGGCTATATTGTCGAATCTGACCATAAGTTAATCGGTCAAGTAGGGGCAAGATTTGTGGGAGGTATCTGCGCAAAAGCGACGGGCCTAATTAAGCCAAACCACCAGCCTTCGGCGTTTTGCTCCTCAATCTCCAACCTCAGTCACCGATTTGGCAAGAGTCACATTCAAATCAACTTCTCCCTTAGGTCAGTCTACTATTTGAGTCTGAGATATCCCTAGGACCAACGTCTACTAAGTTTTAGTTAGGCTTGGTTTTGTGAGTGAGGAGATTGTTTGTGGGCTAAGGGAGGGTAATGACTTCCTCACCTTATCTTGTTTATATAACAAGCCCTTAAATCAATTTAGTGCAGTGTATAAGTATATAGAAAAAAGTAACACTCAAGCAATATTTCATACAAGAATGAACCTTATACTAAATACTATGCACACATACCTTGGCTTCAGCACTCTTCAACAGTAAATAGAAAATATAACGAAATAGACACGTGCCTAAATGCAAAGTCTAAATCATTTTTAGCATTTACAATTAACTTATTACTGTTGTTTTAGAAATGTATATACAGTGAGTCAAATAAGAAAATAAATGCTACAGATATTAAACTATGTAATTCAGCCAACCTACAGAAAATACAGGTTAGTAGTTCACTCAGATTGCTAAAGGAATGAAGCAAATCGAGGGCTTCTGGGCTCTGCTTTCTTGAGCAGAGTCCAGGGCCACTTTATGTCTACTGCAGCAAAATTCCTTATTGTTAAATCTATACACCAAAAATAAAGAAGAAAGTTAACTAAAAATATAAATCTAAAAAGAGAATAACTTATCATCCCTCCCCGGCAACGGCGCAAAATTTGATTGACCTTGAACCTGCACACAAAATACATAATTTCAGAACTTTTAAAACAGTAGTGCAAGGTGCTCAATTCTACCGCTATAGCAAGTGGCTATGCGAGTCGTGATTCATAAGTAGGGACTAGGAATGGAAGCTTTTTTAGTAAGTTTTCTTTTAAGCTACAAAGGATGGTTAAAATTCTTCTTTTAGTTCTTGTAAAGAAAAAGAGAAAAATTAGGTTAAAGTGAGTTAGGGAGAAAGTGGTAGAATGAGAAGGTGGAGAAAATAGAAGTGATATGTACAAATAAATTGAAAAATAGTGAAAGAGATTTGGAAGACTTTGGTGTTGATAATTTACACTAAAAGTTAAAAGAAAGAAATTAAAAATAATTACTTACCTCCTTTGACTAAAAGCTTACCTTGAATCTTTGGCGACGATGTTACCTTGAAGTAGAGGCAATCAGCGCATAGCTGTAGGCTGTCTAAAAATCACTAAAAGACAAGCCATTAAAAAGCAGAGTTTCAAGTTCTAGACGCGAAGGCTCAACACCCGCGTCTCAGCACCAAGGCGCGAGGGTCCAAAACCCGCGTCTCAAACTCAAGGCGCGTGGGCTCAACACCCACGTCTCAGCACCCAGGCGCGAGGGTCCAAAACCCGCGTCTCAAACTCAAGGCGCGTGGGCTCAACACCCGCGTCTCAACACCAAGGCACGAGGGTCCAAAACCCGCGTCTCAAACTCAAGGCGCGTGGGCTCAAAGCCCGCGTCACAGTATCAAGGCGCGTGGGTTGAAACCCGTGCCTCGGTTACAACCGCCCTGGTTATGGGGCCAGTCACCGCCCATATAGCGGGGAAGCGGGGAAGTTGGCCCCTCATTGTGGAGCGTTTTTAGGGGGCACGTTCACCCCTGGAACCTCTATAAATAGCCCCGTCGCTATGAACCACAGAAAGGGAACGAGACAACAACAGGAGGAGAGAAGGCGCTCGGAGAGAGAGAGACAGACAGAGACAGGAGAGAGAGCTCAACTCTTCAACAAGCTCGCTGCGTACGAGTTGCCCTTTGCCTACCTTCTCTTTGAGAGTTTTGGTAGACAGAGCTGTGTTACTCCTTCTACCAGCCAAAGAGAAGATCCCTGACGATCCCGACGGTCATCCGGTCAACGGAGAACAAGATTCACTCTCCACCGCTACTTGAAGAACCCAGCCTTAAACAAAGGGAGGATTCAAGATTCAACATCCTCCCTCCCTTGTAACTGGAAGGAAAACAGTTTTGTTGTAATTTTTCATCTGATTCAAGGAAATTTTACAGCGAACACCTTTATTCCTGTTTTCGGCGCATACAAGAGATGGCGACTCCGCTGGGGACTACATTTGTCACTGATGAGCAAATCGTGGCGCAAGATGACGTCCTTCGTAAGGGAAAGATGGTCGAATCGCTTGTTGTCGAGTTCGACTAGGCAAAATACGAAGAGTTTCTCTCTGCCGGCTCCAAGAGCCCAAAGACCCGCGTCTGCCGCAGGGTCTCGACGGGGAATGGCCCCGAAGCCCGATCTGAGGTTCTCTTGGGCGCTGCTGCTGCCAACTGTGCCAAGCAAGATACACGCGCCAACGCCTCTCAGAAGGCCCGCGTGATCTCAGGCACAACTGTCGCTGCGATCAACCGCGCAGCACGGAACACCCGCGTCAGCGTCTCTCGGGAGACCCGCGTGGTCAAAATCTCTGGTGTTCAGCATCAGGTCGTCGTTGGTCACTCTCCACCTCTACGACGCAACCGAAACGCTGAGCATCGACAGAGGAGACGTGCGCGTCAGCTACAAGTTGGAACCTCTGGTTGTCCGATTGAGGCTGGACGCGACGTACAATCTGGCGCCTTGCCCGCACCACGTCCAGCACGTGAAGTCCGAGTTTGGCGGCCCAAATGCGAGACTCCTCAAGCTAGGTCCTCTGAAGACCAACTCACCAAACGCCAAGGTGAAGCCTCTGCGCCTCGTCAAGCGCGAGAGGCACGCGCCCATAGGCGTGGGGCCCAGCAGCCCATCCTCTCTCAAACGTCTCTGTCCCGACGCACCAAGCAGCAACGCGAGAATCGCGTCTCATCTCAAAAGAGATGTCAGACGCACGTTATACAGCCACGACGCAAGAACCGCGTCCCTGAAGCCTGCATCCAGGCTATACAGCACATGGATGCTTCCTGTCTTCGACGTTGCGAGGCTAGTCTCTTCGATCCCCCTCCCGTGGATTTGAGGGATTACTTGACGAAGAAAAGAAGTGCCAATCAGGTCACTTCATCATGTTGCTGCCAACGGCTCATCCATATGCTTTCTGAGTGCCGTTGCGGATCAGGTGTGAACCAGCAGTCTTTAGTTAGACAGCTGACCCTGATTCCCCCGTCAGCCAAAAGAAGGTGCTCCCACAGAAGGAGAACCTTCTCTGACATTAAGTACCCAGAGCTCACTGCGAATATGACGAGCAGGAGCAAGGGAAAATAACCTGCAATCAGCTCGGATGAGTCTGACTCTGAACCGGAAGGGGTGTATCAACACACTCGCACCCGGACTGGGGCCATTCCGCCGATTGATTATAATGCCTTAGCCCATGGCATTAAAGTGAATGATTCTCACTCCGCCGTAGCGGAATCACGGGCTTCAAACTCTTCCGTTGAGAAGGAGGCCTCCGCCTACATGATAGGCACTCCTGAGGAAACGGCTAGACGTTTAGAACAAATCCAGAAGGCACAAATGGATATGATTCTTTCTCAGCAGGAATCTATCGACTCCCTCAAGCAGATGCTTGCACAGTTGCTTGAAGACAGGAGGAAATCTCCTCCTAAAAAGACGAAGGGCATAGGGAAAAAGGGAGAAAGCTCGTCTTCCGAACCTTCTGAGGAGGGGCCGCGATCTACATCTAGTTCGTCCAAATCCTCGTCGCAAGTAAAGGGCGACCAAGACCAGGGAAAGGCTCATGCTAAAAGAATGAGTCAATTGGAGCAACGCCTCGAGGCCCTTACCAACCGTAAAGGCCTCCAAGAAGCTGGAGTGGTCCGGCCCTATCCTGCTGAATGGGACTTGGTTCCATACCCATCCAAGTTCAAGGCTCCAACCCTTCAAGCATTCGATGGGAAAGGGTCACCCAACCAACACATCTACTACTTTAAATCCCAAACCGGGAATGTAGTAGATAACGATGCTATCCTGTCTCGTCTGTTCATCGGCACCCTGAAAGGGCTGGCCTTTGAATGGTTCATGAAGCTCCCAGAAGGTTCTATCAAGAACTGGGGCGATTTGGAGAAGCTTTTCTTAACGCGCTTCTTCGAGGATGACTCGGAGGTCAACATGCCTACCCTTTTATCCACCAAGCAGCGAAAGGGAGAGTCCGTCAAATCTTTCGTAGAAAGATTTCGGAATGTGGCACTCCGATGTCCAAGCGGCATGACCCAGGTCACCCTGGTGGAAACATGCCGCCACAATCTCCAAACCTCACTCCTTTCTCAAATAGGAGTTGCTGAAAGCCGCACCTGGAAGCAATTAGTCCAACAAGGTGAACAGGCTGAGGAGATTATCGCCCGCGTCAGAGCGGAGGAAGGTAAGCCCAGGCCTGAAAGGTCAACAAGACGTGCGCCAGACACATCCCTCCAAGCTAAAAGGAAGGATAACTTGGCAGCGGAGACCAAGTCCCCTGTCAAACCTCAACTGGTCAGGGGAAGTGGCTCTTCAAGCCAACCATGGGCCAACAAACAGTATTCCTTCAAGGATGAACATGTCGACTTGCTCTTCAAATTACTCAACAAGAGCAATCGACTGAAGCTCCCTGAAGCTAGGCGCCCCGAGGAAGTCGGCAAGACCGACAATCCCACCTATTGCTTGTACCACAGGATGCTGGGGCACCCTACCAAAAGCTGCTACGTCTTCAAGGACATCCTTCAAGCTCTGATTGACGCGGAGGTATTGAAACTCCGACCAGAGCAGAAGAAGGTGACGGCTAATGTGACGTCAGTTCTCCAGTTTGGAAGACAACCCCCGACACCCTCTGGAGTAGTCCCTATCCCAAGAGGAGAGCTGAGAGTGGTCAACACAGACCCTCACCAGCAGCAAGAGAAAGGCTTGGTACCCGTCCCTACACCTCAAGGGGAAATCATGTGGGTCCACCCTGACCTTGTCAATGAACAGCAATGGACTACTGTGACCAACAGGAAATCCAAAGGGAAGGCAAAGGCTTCATCCTGCAATGTGGTGTGTGCCTCCTCTCGAGAAGCCGAGACTGATATTCCGTCGTTAACCGACTCAGAGGAGGAAGCAATAGTCTTGGCCGCAGAGCCCAACCAACCGATGGCGGGAACCCGTTCGGGACAGCCGTACTTGAAGCAGTATGGCGAGATGGCGGTAGCCCCTCCACAACCAGCTGCAGAACCAACCAAGCCCTCCACAAAACAACTTGTGGAGAAACAGAAAGAAACTCAGTTTTCTCGAGTTCTTTCGAAAGGTGTAGCGGAAGGATCCACGATACCTTACCGCTTTGATGTCCTGGCTCAACTAGCCAACATCCCGGCACGCATTACCTTGTATGAACTTCTTAGACTATCAAAGTCGACCAGAGAAGCTCTACAAGAAGCTCTGGCAAATGCTGAGGTCTTCATGACCCAGGTGCCGAAGGAGGAAGATGTAGAGGATTGCCTCCACACCTCCCCAAATGCTCCCTGTATTACCTTCACAGCAGATGATATGCAGATTAAAGGGAAGCATGATCGACCCCTGTACTTCACAGGGTATATTGGATCGTCTGAGGTGAACCGCATTCAGGTAGATCCAGGGTCCGCGTTGAGCATCATGCCTCGCCGGGTCATGCAACATCTGGGCATCCCCACCTATCGTCTGAGCCCTACCCAGACGACCATTTATGGGTTCAATGCCAACAGTACCCGTCCGATGGGGAAGGTTAAGCTCAAATGCCAGATTGGAGATCTGAGGTCAGAGGTGACATGCTACGTCATAGATGCTGACACCTCCTACAACTTGCTGCTGGGACGACCGTGGATTCATCGCAATTCTATCGTTCCCTCTACTCTCCACCAAGTCATGAAATACATTGACGGGAGTGGAAACGTGCGAACGTTGATTGCCGAGAGGCATCCGTTCAAGGGAGTGGAGAATTATTTCACAGATTCCCTCCTATATCAGGAATCTGTAGAAACAAATGAAACCCCGCAACCAGAGGAGCCAGACTCTGGTAATGAGGCTGATACTGAGCCTGAAGAAGATGAGTGCATGTGGGAGCTGGATCCACCTGTAACGAGCATTAATAAGCCCGATGTTGATAATACCTCCGCTGATGATGCAGGCGGATGGTATATTAATGAAGAATTAGATTTAGCGTATTTTTCTGTGTTTGCTTCTGATTCAATACCATCAGATACTAGCACTGATGTAGATGATGACCTCTGGTCGGCAATGGATGCTTTGACATCGTTGCATGTACCAGTAAAATCATCCTTCGGGACATACCAAGATAATGGTAATGCGCAAGAATCTATATTTATGGTTCCAGTCAGACAGAAAGGCCAAAAACCAATTCTTTTTGGGCGAATCTCGTCTGAACCAACGCCCCGCGAAGAATCAGAAGGCGAGGAGGAATCCCCTCAGTTCAGTCATTATGAACCAAAAGCGCTCAAAATGATGAAGTGCATGGGGTACGATCTAACCAACAGACCCGGGTTGAACTTCGGCAAAGGAAGGAGAACGCTACTTCGATCCTTTGTGCCGAAAGGGAAAGCCCCCGATTATTATCATCGGACGCGCCGGGGGTTGGGCTATGTATCGACTCTGATCCCATCAGCCTCTGATTCTGGAGGGCCATCAGGTCATAATTACTCTTCAGGCACGTCATCGTGGGAGTCGGATGTCAGTGTCGGCAATATCTTCAGAGAACTTTCAGTGAACATGATTTCAACAAGCCACCTGGAAGACGGAGATGAAGAAATGATCCAATCTGATACAGATCCTTGGATCAAATATTTAAATACTCTTTGGGATACCCGCTTTGAATAGCGCGAGCCACCCACAGAAGACAAGGTTGTTCAAGTCAATCTAGAAGATGAGGCCAATCCTAAGCCCATCTTCATAAGTGACGGCCTGTCGCCTTCAGAGAAGAAGGATCTAATATCTCTTGTACAAGAGTATATAGACGTCTTCGCCTGGAATTACGAGGACATGCCTGGACTTGATCCTCAAGTGGCTATGCACCGCCTCAACATCAATCCGGACGCAAAACCTGTCAAACAACAGCAGCGACGGTTCCGTCCAGAAATAATGGAGGCAATTCAATCAGAAGTCAGAAAACTTATTGATTCTGGCTTCATTAGGGAAGAACAACATCCCGACTGGGTAGCCAACATTGTCCCAGTTGCCAAGAAGAACGGGAAGATCCGGATCTGCATCGACTTCCGTGATCTAAACGAGGCTTGCCCCAAAGACGAATTCCCACTGCCAATCACAGATGTCATGATTGACAATACTTGTGGATTCGAACGAATGTCCTTCATGGATGGATTCTCAGGATACAATCAAATTAAAATGTATCCTGATGACGAAAAGCATACCTCCTTCAGGACACCTCTAGGGAAATATTGCTACACCGTCATGCCCTTCGGACTGAAGAATGCAGGGGCAACATATCAAAGGGCCATGAATGCCATTTTCCATCAGCAAATACGCAAAATGGTGGAGTGTTATGTTGACGACATCGCGGTAAAAAGCCGCACTAAAGATGATCACATATCTAACCTGAAGGTTGTCTTTGATATCATGCGGGCTCATCAATTGAAGATGAATCCCACTAAGTCCTTCCTGGGGGTGGCCAGTGGCAAATTCCTGGGATTTGTTGTAACTTCCACAGGAATCCATTTGGACCCGGAAAAGATCCGCGCTATCCAGGAGATGCAACCCCCGAGAAGCCTCAAGGAGCTCAGGGGATTGCAAGGACGATTGGCGTACATCCGCAGGTTTATATCAAACCTCTCCGGAAGATGCCACCCCTTCGCCAAATTAATGAAGAAGGGTGTCTCATTCATTTGGGACGACGCTTGCCAACAAGCGTTCGAGGAAATTAAACAATACCTCACCCAACCACCAGTCCTTGCAGCTCCGGTATTCGGAAAACCGTTCCTGGTGTACGTTCGAGCAATGGATCATTCTTTGGGAGCTCTACTAGCTCATAATGATGATCAAGGACGAGAACAAGCAATCTACTATTTGAGTAGAACAATGATCGGAGCCGAACATCGGTACAACCCGATCGAGAAGGAATGTTTGGCGTTGGTGTTCGCTGTTCAGAAAATGCGACACTATTTGGTAGGCCAAACTATAAAAGTCATATCAAAAGTTAACCCCTTGAGGTTACTCATGACTAAACCTTCATCGTTGAACGGCCGGCTGACAAAATGGGCCATATTGCTATCCCAATATGAGATGCACTTTTTACCACAAAAGGCCATTAAAGGACAAGCGGTGGCAGATTTCTTAGCTGAGCACCCAGATCCGAAGGCAGCCAAACTCTACGAGGATCTCCCAGATGAAGTCGTCGAAGTCTGCTCGACTCAGACATCGTTCGAAGGTCAAGTGTGGCAACTTTTCTTCGACGGTACATCGAGAACAAGCCCAAAAGGACATATAGTAGCGGGGGTAGGAGTAGTACTCGTCTCCCCACAGAATTATGTGATTCCCCGAGCCGTCTCGCTAACTGAGCCTTGCTCCAACAATGTAGCGGAGTACAACGCTCTCCTGATTGGGATGCAGCTCGCCGATGAGATTGGCGTTAAAAATCTCGAGGCATACAGTGACTCCAAACTCATTGTTAGCCAAGTTCGCGGGGAGTACGAAGTCAGACATGAGGACCTAGTACCCTACTACAACGCAACATCCACATGGCCGAGAGGTTCACAAACTTCTACATCGATCATGTACCGCGCAGGCAAAATGCGCATGCAGATGCACTGGCGTCCCTCGTGGCCTCCTTAGCTCTTCCAGCTGGAGCAATGGAGAAGGTATTCGTCTACAGCCACGACCTGTATTGCCCGAGAACTGCCCTCGAAGACTATCAGGAGTCAAAGGGAGAGTATCAAGGCAAAGAAGCGCTGGAATTGTCAACCGGGCCAGAGCTTAAAGACTGGCGATTCCCCTATATCGACTATGTCTTGTATGGCATCCTGCCTGAGGACGCCAAGGAAGCGACTGTCATTCGAAGGAAAGCCCCTAAATTTTACTACAATGCGATTACACGAACATTGTATCGTCGATCGCATGACGGGGTCTTGCTCCGGTGCCTCTCACCAAAGGAGGCTCAAGAGGTATTGAAAGAAGCCCACGACGGCATGTGTGGAGCCCACCAACCCGGCCCAAAATTGGCACATCGACTCCAAAGGTTGGGTTACTATGGCCAAAGATGATTGCCGACGCCGTCACCTATGCCAAAAGATGTCATGCCTGCCAAGTACATGGTGATTTCATCCATCAAGCACCAGGCTACCTTCACTCCACGGCTTCTACTTGGCCATTTGAAATGTGGGGAATGGATGTGGTTGGCCCTATCAGCCCACCATCATCAAAAGGACATCGGTTCATTTTGGCAATAACCGATTACTTCTCCAAATGGGCTGAGGCCGTTCCTTTGAAGGAGGTAAAATCGTCTAACGTGATCAAGTTCGTAAAGCATTATGTCATTTACCGTTTTGGTGTACCTCGGCGAATTGTCCATGACAATGGACCCCAGTTCATCAGCCAGGCTTTCCAGAGATTCTGCGCTAAGTTCAGAATCCAGAGTGTGTCCTCAACGGCATACTATCCTGCTGCTAACGGCCTCGCAGAAGCTTTCAATAAGACCATTGGCAAGCTTCTCAAGAAATTCGTCTCGAAAAGTCAGCGTGATTGGGACGACAAGCTGGGTGAATGCTTATGGGCTTACCGCACAACTGTGCGAACCCCGACTAAAGCCACGCCGTTTTCTTTGGTATACGGGTGTGAAGCCGTGCTTCCACTAGAAATCCAAATTTCATCTCTACGCGTCGCCTTGACAGCAGAGATGACAACAGAGGAGAAGCATCGACAGCGACTCCAAGAATTGGAAGCCTTAGATGACAAACGTCTGCAGGCCCAGCAACAAATTGAGCTTTACCAGGCTCGAATTACCAGAGCCTTCAATAAGAAAGTTAAAGTGCGAACTTTCAAGAGAGGCGACCTAGTCTTAGCCGTCAGAAGACCCATGGTGATGACGCACAAAACGAAAGGAAAATTCCAACCCAAATGGGAAGGACTATTCGTAGTAGAGTCAGTCTACTCAAATGGATCGTATCGCCTCATAACTTCAAATGGCGATACACTCATGATGCCGATCAATGGCAGATTCTTGAAGAAGTACTATCCTTAATAGTACTCCTCCTCCGATCAAGTTCAAAATTACACCTCTGATCAAAATAAGAAGAGCTTCTTCATTAATATCCAACGCCTCCGACGGCTAAGGATAGAGGAAAATGTTGGCTTCCAAGCCCAACATAAGTCTTCAACAACTCATCATGCTGAGGAGAATAGCATGGCTAGCCCAACTCAAATGGTAGTTGGTAAAGGCACATCAAACCCGTTGACAGCTGAGGGTTTGCTAAAAACCCTAAGGGACATGTGTTCCCATTTGATCCGACGGCTCCGACGGCTAAGGACAGAAGAAAATATTGGCTTCCAAGCCCAACATAAGTCTTCGACAACTCATCATGCTGAGGGAAATAGCATGGCTAGCCCAACTCAAACGGTAGTTGGTAAAGGCACGTCAAACCCGTTAATAGCTAAAGGTTTGCTAAAAATCCTAAGTGGACTTGGCTCCACTCTTTCCTCCAAAATCCCTTACCAATTCTCACCCACAGAATGGTAGGTCTACCAAATACAATCATTACCAAGTTAACACTATACCTCTGGTAATGAATACTCCTTGTCGAGTACAACTCTTGCTTGTCAACTCTACATAGAGTAACAACTTTCAGATTTGCCAAGTTAACACTATACCTCTGGCACTCCAAATTTCACCTGTCAGTTCTCATCAATAGAATGACAGGTCCTCAAACCGTTTTTTGGCACGAGCCAATTCTTGTCAAGTTAATATCACACCTCTGACAAAATTACTGTTTAAGTTAACATTATACTTCTAAACAGTACACCAAGCTTCTGTCAAGTTAATATTACACCTCTGACAGTCACTTTCCTTCAAACTTCCGTATTGAAGCTGAAACGAATGATGCTAAGTTAACACTACACCTCTAGCATCTAAGTCATTGCTAAGTTCAACAATACACCTATGGCCATGACTTTCCTCGACTTCCTTATTCAAGCCGAGATGACCAATGCTAAGTTCCACATTACACCTCTAGCATTACCCTCACTGTCAAGTTAAACATCACACCTATGTCAGTGACACTCTCAGTTTTCCTAAAACAAAACTGAAATACTTTTGAGTCAACTTAATATTACACCTCTGACTCACATCCTTGTCAAGTTAACATCACACTTCTGACGAGACTACTTTCAACCCGTTAAGTTAATATCACACCTCTAACGGTAAAGACTTCCCTAGATTCCCCATGAGTCTAGTCTCACTTGTTATTCTCTTCAATAGAATAACAAGTCTACCTAAAAACATTGTTAGGTTAACACTACACCATTGACAGTGTTTCCATCAACTCCCCGGCTGAACTTAATCAAGTTGATCCCAAACCCTTGATAAAAGTTCACCTTCCCTGGGGGTACGTGTTCCACCTGTCACTTTTCTTATAAAGTGGCTGGTCCACCAAACATTATTTCATCTCTGTCAAGTTAATATTACACCTCTGACAGTATTGTGAAAGTTCCTGAAATAGGATCTTTCCCTACAAAATTTGACTTATTAAGATTATCATCATAATTTTGACGAAGTCAAAGATCTTCTGCTTCTATGCGTCTAACTGAAGACAAAAGGTTCAAGACAATAGAAAGAGGCAGAAAGAAAAATGTCACTTTTATGTATATCCAGGCATATGAAAGTGATACAAAACGCTCTCTTATACAATAAGATTGAGTATTACAATTAAGGAGTACAAAGAAGTCCCTCTCTCTCTCTCAGAGGCCGTACTCACTCCTTGAAGCCGCATCTGATTCCAAGTGCACGATGTTTGGAAAAGCGCCAACTGTGGCAACGATCAGAAGCTGGTTGCACCACGATGCATGATGTAAACATCGAAAGAGCCCTAGCTGACTAAGCTAAGAGCAATGGTGTTCTTGAGGTCCGGTGGCAGCAGAAAGCCATGCAACCCTTCATTCATGAGCATCTCTCTCGCCATAAGGCCATCCAACAAACATGGAGTGTCCTCGATGTCACTTCTGGGGTGAGAGAGGAAGGGGATTCTATCTGCCACTATATCCACCGTAACCCCCTCGCCGCCATACCCACTGTGACCGTGACCAGCCCGCAAGCATGACTGGTGCATCGCGTCCAATGAGATCTTGACGAGGGTTAAGTCCCCGTCAGGGATCGTGATTTCTTCCCTTGTGGACGACGGAGACTATGATTTCTTCCTTGTGGACGAACATCGAACAAGTTCGCCGGCCGAAATATTCTTCCAGAGGCCCAGCGAACCTGAAAAACGACGATCAAGCCTACCTGCAAGGAATAAACAAAGGAATCAGAACATCTAGAACTTAGTACACTTCAACAGAGAAAACTAAGTGACAGACGCAGTTATTGCCGAAGACTACAGACGCGGGAATGACCCACGCAGTGAGCCAAAACTTCCGCG
This sequence comes from Agave tequilana, assembly GCA_038442645.1. Taxonomy (NCBI): domain Eukaryota; kingdom Viridiplantae; phylum Streptophyta; class Magnoliopsida; order Asparagales; family Asparagaceae; genus Agave; species Agave tequilana. Next base: position 117,734 of record JAVJIF010007004.1, on the reverse strand, counting down.
GTGGCAGAAACAGACGCGAGTTAAAACTGTGATACACGCAGGGTTCAAACGCAGTCCAATTTTTTACATTTGCGTCTAACACACCAGGCGCGAAAAGACTCAGACGCCGAAAAAATTGCCATCTCCCTGTTGAATGAACAGGAGTTGCAAGATTCGGGTCTGAAACCTTCAACCCGAGTTGGAATTCATCCAAGTCAGTGGCCTTAAAACGCGAGCTTCATGAGCAAAGCCAGCGCCAAGCGCCAAAGACTTCTGTACTCGCGTCCAGAGAAGTTCAAGTCGATGGCGCAAATTCCAAAAAAAAAGAGAATGCACCAACTAAGACTTCATCCAGATGGTGATATCTCTTTAAGAGATGCCAAGGTGCAAGCCTGGGTGGACTAAAAATATCATGGCAAGTCGGGACGGCATACCCGCAGAGGCCTCTATCAAGAGTTGAACTCTCTGCATTAGAACGTGGACATGAAAGATGATCAAAGAGACGCTTTCTCCTGAAGAGACCAAACAGAAGCATGAAAGCTCTGGGTCATCTTCATCCACAGAGTCACCTTCATCCATGGAGACAGACCCCTATTAGAAACTCTGAAGAAGGCAGAATTTCTCAGAGCAAATCAAAAGAAAACAGTCTAAGTTTGGATTGTTAAAGAGGGAGAGGGTGAGCCCTATTTATAGGCAGCCCCTGATAACTGTCATTAATGGTTCATTAATCAAGACCGTCGGCCTTAATGACCGCACGACCGTCAAAGTCCAATAGGAGTCTGACGCGTGGAACGTTGCTTCGGGAAGCGTCGCAGACGCTGGTCTCAAACCGCCAGCGCCGGTTTTGCATTAAAAGGCATTAACGCCTGAGTCCAATGAGGAACCAACGCGTGGACAACTGCTTCGGGAAACAACGGACGACCCGGTTTCCCAATCGTCAGTGAAGACTTGACGTTCAAAGATCTCATGAAATCTTTAAGTCAGGCCGCATTTAACGCCTGAGAAGTTACATCAAGACGCAGATGAGAAAGTCGCGTCCGGGAATCCGCGTCCCTTTTCAGACTGAATGACGTCCACCTGCATTCCAGAGGAATGTCCGCGTGATCCAAAGTTGCGTCCCTTCAGCAAACGGGGCCCATTTTAAGGGAAAGCACTTAACTCAGCAAAAAGACTTAGGCCATTGTGGGATTAGTCAGAAAATACGCAAGGCTGCGTCCCTCGCGTCCGCTCAAACCGCGTCTTCATCAGAGGAGCTGCGTCTTCATGGGTAGTGATGGGTTTTTGCACCTAGTCAAAAGACCCAGCGCTGCATCCTTAAGGACTGCGACCAGTGAGTCACACTCAAAAACTGCGTCCTTCGCGTCCACTTGAACCGCGTCTTTAAAGCAGTACTATCCCTGTGTCTCAAAAAGAGCTGGCGTTCAGTCCTTGCTTCTGCAAAATCAGTTCAACAGTACACTGGCACAAGCAGACGATCGTCCACTCCTGGCTTAAAGTGCACCCATGACAGACTAAAAGCAATCGGGGAGGTTTAGACTGTGTATCTAGACACTCAACACGATCAACTCTGGTGGCCTCAAAGAGTTCAACAGTACACTCATGAAGACCAACTCCAGATAAGTTCAAACCCGGAGCATTAACAGTCCAGTCATAAAGGTGAATTCAGCTAGAGTCCAAAGTATTTCGAAATCCGTCCCAGTTAACTGTGGAATATCGAAAACTTTGGAGGGGGTTCTGTAGGCTGTCTAAAAATCACTAAAAGACAAGCCATTAAAAAGCAGAGTTTCAAGTTCTAGACGCGAAGGCTCAACACCCGCGTCTCAGCACCAAGGCGCGAGGGTCCAAAACCCGCGTCTCAAACTCAAGGCGCGTGGGCTCAACACCCACGTCTCAGCACCCAGGCGCGAGGGTCCAAAACCCGCGTCTCAAACTCAAGGCGCGTGGGCTCAACACCCGCGTCTCAGCACCAAGGCGCGAGGGTCCAAAACCCGCGTCTCAAACTCAAGGCGCGTGGGCTCAAAGCCCGCGTCACAGTATCAAGGCGTGTGGGTTGAAACCCGCGCCTCGGTTACAACCGCCCTGGTTATGGGGCCAGTCACCGCCCATATAGCGGGGAAGCGGGGAAGTTGGCCCCTCATTGTGGAGCGTTTTTAGGGGGCACGTTCACCCCTGGAACCTCTATAAATAGCCCCGTCGCTATGAACCACGGAAAGGGAACGAGACAACGACAGGAGGAGAGAAGGCGCTCGGAGAGAGAGACAGACAGAGACAGGAGAGAGAAAGCTCAACTCTTCAACAAGCTCGCTGCGTATGAGTTGCCCTTTGCCTACCTTCTCTTTGAGAGTTTTGGTAGACAGAGCTGTGTTACTCCTTCTACCAGCCAAAGAGAGGATCCCTGACGATCCCGACGGTCATCCGGTCAACGGAGAACAAGATTCACTCTCCACCGCCACTTGAAGAACCCAGCCTTAAACAAAGGGAGGATTCAAGATTCAACATCCTCCCACCCTTGTAACTGGAAGGAAAACAGTTTTGTTGTAATTTTTCATCTGATTCAAGGAAATTTTACAGCGAACACCTTTATTCCTTTTTCCGGCGCGTACAATAGCCTATAGGAGTTGATTCTCATCTCTTCCACATTACATCACCAAGACAAAATAAGCATGAAATAATACAGACTGAGACTAAAATCCATCGTCATGAGCTATCGGATGCACTCGCAAAGGTAAGGATCTTTCGATGCTATAAGATTCACTTGGATAGCAATTGGTACAAGAATGAGTGAAATAGAAAAGAAGAAGAAGAAGAACACAAAAACTATAGATTCGATTTCATAACAATAAGAGAAAAGAAGAACCACTTACACCGGTGTCATTTTCAGCACAAGCTTCATTCCCATTCTCCTTTGAAACTCTGATCTCCTCTGAATTACATAAATAAAAACTAAAAATTACACAAAAAGAAAAACAAAAACCTATACTAAAAAGAATGAAAAAGTGGACAATTCTATCTCTGCAGCATCGTCCCTCCTTTGCCTTTGAGATTGCAGGTATTTATAGGAGAAATGCAGAGGGTAGAGGAGTATGAAGATAAGGAAAGCTGGCTATTTCTGAATTTGAATCCTCCGCTTACCTCCAAACTTGATTTGATGTGGATATTCAGCTCTGATTTGTAGCTTATTGGCGTATTAATTGCCAGATATAACTTATCAAATGACATAGTTAGAAATAATGATCAATTTAAGAGTTACAACCCTGTAAGTTCTCTTTCTGGATCATCTTATATCATCAGATTTGAATTCTGGTAGCGAAAGTTATGGTTCAAATACTAAAATGTATCCAGCCAGAATTTGAGTCAAAATTGCTTCATATCATCCGTTGATCTTCTCTCTATCCGTTTATCCCTTTAGATTTGGACTCCGTATTTGACGTTATTCTTGGTTGATCTTTAGCTTTAACCACCTGATTCACCAAAAATTGAATGTAACCAACTAGATTTGGGATCATCCTCCTCTAACCAAATAGATCTAGTTAAATTTGAATTTAACTGATATTTATTTGATTTTATCCTCTTTCTCCCCATGATTATCTTTTGCAAATTAGACATTTAAGATAAGGAATTTAGCAGATTTATTACATGATAAATGTGGATATGTAATAAAGAATAATGCAATAAATGTGTGCAATCAATTATATTTCTCTTTTGTTTAATATTGCACACTTTTGTTAATTCAACAGTAAGTGGTTGTTTGTAAATGCTAAAAAATAGTTAGACATTGCATTTTAGTCATTTGTTTAATTCCTTTACATTTTTACATTACTATTAAAGAAAGCTGGAGCCAAGGTATGTGTACAAAACATATAGTATAGGAAACATTATTGTTTGATCATCTTGAGTGTTACTTTTCACTAAACATCTGCACACGCGTACTAAAACAAATTAAGGCTTGAACTTAAATAAGATAAGGTGAGAAGTCATTACCCTTTTTTAGTCCACAATCCATCTCCTCACTCATAACCCAACCTAACTAAAACCTAGTAGACTTTGGCTACCGGGATATCTCGGACTAAGTAGAAGATTAACCTAAGAAAGGAGTTATTAGAGCTTGACTCTTATCAAATCGGTGTTAAAGGTTGGAGATTAAGAGGCGAAACGTTGAAGAATAGTGGTTTGACATAATTAGGCCTGTTGCTCATGCACATCTACCTCCTACTGGTCTTGGCCCTACCTAACCGATTAATTTGTGGTCAAATTGCTGTAATCTGCCTCTCATAGACAGTCCAACCAATTAGGAGTCGTCTAGGTATAAGGCTATCCTAACACAGGCAAGATTTTTCTTTCATTTTGTTTATTTATTTATTTGTTTTTCTTTATTTGTTTTTATCAGTTTGTATGAAATGGATTATAATAACAATTCTTTCAATTTTAATAGTAATCCATATTACACCTCGACCTCTTTTTTGGATAACACCAACCTGGTATTTCATAACTTTAACCAATCAAATATGCCGAATTGGTCTTAGCCGAATCGGTATATGTCCCAACTCTAGTATTATGAACAAGATTGGAATAATTATCACCACTCTTCACCGAGTCAGTGGGGATACAATTCCTCCTAGTCATATTATTAACCACCTTTCCAACAATCATCTTCACATATCGATTTTTCTGTTCAACCTATAGAAGAGGAATTTGACACTAAAAGGAGTAAGAAAGTCATACTTGAGTACTTGCAATCTCAAAACTCAATAGACTCAAGTATCCCACAAAATTTCCAAATTCAACATCCTTCATTTTTCAAGTCCCACCATAATAAGAAGAACTATGTGACTTTGAAAGTAGTATGGAATACATGATTCAAGGCCAAAATTTTTTAACGAAGTCATCGATAGGCTAGAAGAAAGTATTAGTCAATTAGAAAATATGCATTGGAATGAGAAAACTCACCACTCAACCTTTGACTACTCCAGATTTCCTAAGCTATATTGATGGGGACCAAGAATCATGGTGTCTTGAAAATTTCAACCAAGATTCAATTTCATCACACCATCTTAAGCATAACCAGTACCAAATCATTGACAAATTGGCAAGTTTCTATTTTAATGAAATTGAACTTGAACATGAATGTGAACTCGATCTTCAATTTTGTGAATCAATTTCAAATTTTGAATCATTGTTGACTCTAGTATCTGTTGGCCCAAAGGTTACAATCACCAGTTTTATATTTTGATGATAACAAAATATATGAAGTTATTTAGTACTAATCAAGTTCAAGTATTTTAAGTGTGTTTTAGGATTCTAGAACAACTAATAGGTTTCTTCCTCTAAAGGAAGGAGTTGATGGCTCAAGGGTACTCAAGTTCGAGATTGAACTCAAAGCACTCAATGTCCCTATCAGAGAAGACCGCTTGAAGATTCTTGTAGTCACTTAGAACCTTGTTTGAAACTAGTTTGTTAAAGAGTAGAATATAGATTTGATCCTAAAACGTATACACACACAAAAATGCACGTTCTCGAAAGTATAGTTTATTTTAAAGTTTAGAACTTGTATCTCCTTGCCATGCATGTTGTTCCCCATTAAAACCCATATCAAGTTATTTACAAAATTTTTTTATTTTTAAAATAGACCTTGTTACTGTTCTTGGCCTAGGTTGGCCAACCGGCAGTCAACCGTGCCTTTTACATTCCAGGATGGTCGACCGTACGGTCGACCGAACATCTGGCAGATGAATGTGCATGTTTATGCATGTCACGGTCGACCGACCGGTCGACCGCTCTCCCCTGCGATCGACTGATGTGTCAACCAACTGTCATCACTTTGGTCTTGGTTAAAATCGATCGACCGCTCAATGGTCAGATTTTTTAAAATAGGGCCAGTTGACCGGCCGTCGACCGATAAAACTGCTAGAACGACAGTAACAGCTAGATTTCAAAATCTGCCTTTTAAACATGTTTTTTAAACGTGGATTTTTGAATTCTGAGGGTCAAATTCTTCCCTTTATGACCTGGTAAACTATTATAAATGTGTTTTTCTATAGCCTATATAAAGGGTCATTGGGATTGGATTTAAATACAACAAATTCTCTTGAAAATCAAGTTTTGCTTTCAAAATGAAAAAGTTTTCAAAGTTTTCTTTTGTGCTTTCAATTCCAAATGAGTTTTCTGCTCTTATATTCTCTTTTTATTTTAATTTCTACTCTCTCAGACATTCTTTATCTTCAAATCTACATTTTACTCTATAGGGATTTGTAAGAGAGTTACAAGAGAGTGTTTGTGATCTCTTGATCACCAAGAGCCTGTAATCTCAATTGGCTTTGTGCTACCTCTGGTGTAGACGATTAAGTTGGAGAGTTGTATACTCTAAGTGATTGTAATTTCTTATTGTAAGGTTTCTTTGAAGAAGATCCATTAGTGGATAGTGAAATCCTTCACAGTGGTGAAGGCGGGGACGTAGGTAGCAGCTCGAACCTCAAAACAAATCTTTCTTATTTGCGATTGTCTTATTGTCTCTTTATTTCATTTACTTGATTTTTATTCATTCATTTTGTCGATCATTACTCATCTCAATAAGAAAACAATTGAGCATCAAAACTCTTATCTAGAGAAACCACAAAGAGAAGTTCAGAGCTCTTCACGGGGAATATAGCTTCAATTCTTATTTTGAGTGATCGTTTGTATCATTCATTATAAATTTTTTTGTATTTACATTTGATTAACATTACACTTATTCACCCCCCTCTAGGTGTATTTTCAATTGGTATCAGAGTTTTGGTCTCTAGTTTTAGCTTAACCACCTTAGAGAGATCCTACTTGCTAATCACTTCATTAACATCCTCATTCTCATCTACTCTAGTAAAAATGGCTGAAGGTATTAAGACCCCTTCTAAGTTTGATGGCCTTAACTTTCCCATATAGAAGGTTAAGATGAACCTGTTTTTGCAATCCCTAGGAAGCTAGGGTGCAAAGGCGGTGACTAAACCCTTTAGTGTACCTGTTGGTGATGAGGACATTTGGTCCGACATTGCTACCGAGAAATTTAATGCCAAGAAAAGGAACACTATGCATTGCTTCAAGTCTTGAACGATGACGACATAGCTAGGGTCATTCATTGAAAATCCACCTATGAGATTTGGTCACACTTAGTGGTCACTCATAAGGGAACATCACAAGTCAAGAGGGCTAAAATTAATTTCTTACGTTCCCAATATGAGAATTTCACTGTGCATGAAAATAATTCTATTGATGATATGGTCACTAAGTTTACTAAAATCAGCAATGGTCTTGCTTTTTTAGGTGACACTATAGATAACGACCAAAAGATGAGGAAGGTCATTCCTGCTCTACCACTATCATGGGAGGTCAAGGCTACAAGTCTAAAAGAGCTCCATGATAAGGAAGAAATGGAGCTCATATGTCTTATCAGCAACCTTAAGAGTCATGAGATGGAGAGAAAAGCCAGAGAAGAAATGGCGCCCCAAAAGAAAAAGATGATTGCTTTCAAGTCTACTCTCTCCGACGATGATGATGAAGAAGAAGATGATGGAGAGCCTTCCCTCCTAGTGAAAAATGTAAGGAGGATGTACAATATTGCCAAGCTCAACAACTAAGGACGATGGCAAAGACAAGAAGACAATTTGCTTCAATCACCAGAAGCTGGGACACATTGTTCCAGATTGCCCTGAGAACAAAGACAAGCATCTACTTCAAGAAACCCTACAAGAAGAAAGCTTTCAAAGCAACATGAGATTTGGAGAGTGAATCTGATGAAGAGGTAGAAACTACACAACCAATATGTGTTTCATCGCAAATGATAACACACTTAAGGTACACACCAAGGCTCCAAGACGTAAGGTGCGGTGGTATCTTGATAGCGGTTGCTCAAAGCACACTTGGGATATCAACAATTTTGCAACCCTATCAAGGATTCATGAAGGTGGCACCGTCACCTTCAGAGATGACTCAAAAGGTAAGATTATCAGTATAGGTAACATTTAAATTAGCTCATCTCCATTGATTGAAAATATTATTTTAGTTGATGGTCTCAAGCATAACCTCTTGAGTATTAGTCAACTTTGTGATAGAGATTTTAAAGTTATTTTTGATGATTTATCTTGCAGTGTTTTAGATAGTAAAATAAATTCATGCATTCTTTTCAATTTTCGTGAAAATAATATATACATGATTGATATGTCCAATTTACATTGCAGTGCTACTTCTTTAAATGCTTTCAATAAGGATTCTTGGTTTTGGTATAAAAGATTAGGCCATGTATCTTTTAACCATCTATCCAGAATTAACACTAAGAAAGTGGTGAAAGGTATTTCTTACTTAAAATTTGAAAAGGATCGCATTTGTGATGTGTGCCGACTGGGAAACAAACCAAATCCTCTTTCAAAACATTCAAGGATATCATGACATCAATGCCATTAGAGTTATTTCACATGGATTTGTTTGGTCCTACTAAAATCAAGAGTTTAAATGAAAACTGTTTGTTTTTATTTTGGTTGATGATTTTTCTCATTTTACATGGGTTTTTTTTGGGAACATTAAGATTAAGCCTTTTCGCATTTTCATGTTTTTAAAAAAAAGGCTGAAAAGGAAAAAAGTTTTTTGATCTTACGCATAAGAAGTGATAGAGGTGGTGAATTCATTAACCATTCTTTTATTACTTATTGTGAAAAAAATGAAATTAGGCGTGAATTTTCTTGTCTTAGAACTCCGCAACAAAATGGAGTAGTTGAAAGGAAGAATCGTACTCTTCAAAAATGGTTAGGACAATGATTAGTGAATACAGACTTCCTTAATATTTATGGGCCGAGGCTGTAAACACTTCATATTACATCTCAAATAGGATTTATCTTTATAAAAATTCTTTCAAAACTTCATTTGAAATTTACTATTTGAAAAAGCCTAATATTTCTTACTTTAGAGTTTTTGGATGTAAATGTTTTATTTTAAACACAAAAAATAATTAGGAAAATTTGATGCCAAAGCTTTTGAAGCTTTTTTTGTTGGTTATTCTACCACTAGCAAGGCTTATAAAATCTTTAATAAATCTACTTTGACTATTGAAGAATTTATGCATGTTAAGTTTGAAGAATACAATACTTTTGTTAAGAATATTGTAGAGATTGATTCTTTAGGTGAAGCTATGGAGAAAATAACCTTGAAGGACTCACTCACCCAAGAAGATAAGCTAAAACTTGATGAACAAGGTGAAGTTCAAGAGGTTGAAGTGGCACCAATACAACCACTTTCAAAAGTTAGAGATATGCTACAAGTCATACCAAAGAACTCATCATAGGTGATGTATCAAAGAGGGTAATTACGCGCTCCAACTCTATGATTTTTGTGGCCATTTTGCTTTTATTTCTCATATAGGACCAAAGAACATTCTCGAAACTGAGGTTGACTCATATTAGTTGCTTTCTATGCAAGAAAAGCCCAATCAATTTGAGCGCAATCAAGTATGACACCTTGTTCCTAGACCCCATGATATACAAACCATTGGTACTTGATGGATTTTTTGGAACAAGTTGAATGAGTCGGGTAATGGTGTTAGGAATAAAGCTAGGTTAGTGGCCTAAAGTTACACCCAAATTGAAGGTATCATTTTGAGAAAACTTTTGCACCCGTAGCACGGCTTGAAGCCATACAGATTACACTTACTTTTGTTTCTTTTAAAGATTTTAAACTTTTTCAAATAGATGTCAAAAGTGCATTTTTAAATGATTTTATTGAAGAGAAAGTGTATGTTGAACAACCCCTCGGGTTTGTTGATCCTGCACATCTAGATTTTATTTTCAAATTTGATAAAACTTTAAATGGTTTAAAACAAGTTCCTAGAGCTTGGCATGAAAGACTTTCAACTTTTCTTATTTCAAATGATTTTGTGAAAGGTAAAGTAGATACCACCTTATTTACAAAGCATGTAGATAGTGATATCTTAATTGTTCAAATTTATGTTGATGATATTATATTTAGATCTACTAATGAAAAGCTTTGTAAAGATTTTGTATCATGCGTGAAGAATGAGTTTGAGATGTCTATGATGGGCGAGCTAAACTACTTCCTTGGACTACAAATCAATTAAAAGAGTGATGAGATTTTTATAAATCAAGCCAAATACACGAGGAAACTCATCAAGAAATTTGGGCTTGGAGATGCAAAGTCAAGCAAGACTTTCATGGCTACCACAACAAAACTTGAAAAGGATGAATAAGATATAAATGTAGACATTAAACTTTATAAAAGCATGATTGGAAGTTTACTTTATTTAACGACTAGTAGGCCGGATATCATGTTTAGTGTGTTTATGTGCTATATTCCAACCTTGTCCTAAAAAGTCCTATTTGATTGTGATAAAACACATTATTAGATATCTTAAGGACACTATTGGAATGGGCTTGTGGTATCCGAAGACTGGATAATTTTCATGACGAGTTTTTCGGATGCTGACTATACTGGTTGTAGAGTGGAGAAGAAGAGCACAAGTGAAACTTGTCAATTTCTAGGAAATTGGCTTGTTCATGGTCTTCCAAAAAATAAAATTTTGTAGCCCTCTCAACCACCGAGGCGGAGTATGTTACGGCCGGGGCTTGTTATGCACAAGTCCTTTAGATGAAACATACTCTCATTGACTATGATTTGCATTATGATCATTATTAAAATATTTTGTGATAATACTAGTACTACTCATATGACTAAAAATGCAAACAAACATAGTAAGACAAAGTACATAGAAATTTGATATCATTTTCTTAGATATCACTATAAGAAATGAGATATTGAAATTGATTATATTTAACTGATTTTCAACTATTGACATTTTTGCTAAGCCACTTGATTTTAACAGATTTTCTTTCATTTGTGGTGAACTAAATGTTTGTATTATGGATTCATGAGTTTTTCATTATTTAAAATTTGTGTTTTAAAAAAATATTTGGGCTATCCGTAGAGATTATTAACAAATTAACTGTACAATTTGGGATTAAGTTGCTTTTCTCACCCGTCACTGCATAATTTTCCAAACTAACTGGGTGAGTCGGTCTGCGATTGAAAAGAAAGTTATCATTTTTGGAAAGAACATGGTATGGAAATTGACTCGCTTTTGCAAGTCAAGTAAACTGTAGACTTGGAATCTTTCTCATCAACTAGGCATGTGTTGGCTGCTTGTGCTGGCTGTACTGCCTAGCTATTTTTTCACGGTGGAAATTGTGGCCGCAATATTCTCTGTAAATTGAATCCTTTTTCCCATAAATCACAGATATATGACTACATTACAATCTGCATTACATTTTATCATGAACTTGGTCTCTACAATTTAATAGCCATCAATCCCATCCGCCCCCCACCCATACCCCTGAAATCACCTAGAGAAGGGGTGAATAGGTGACTAGCTAATCTAATGATGAATTAATATGGAATTAAAACTATTTAAGCAAACTAAAAACTATTAAGCAAAGCACACCACGTATAACACAAGAGTGTAGCCGAATTCCCTGTGAAGAGCTCTGGACTATCTCCTCAAGATTCCTCTAGATAAGAGTTGAGGTGCCCTTATGGCTCTCTTAGTTGAATACAAGTGTGACCAAACAATCCCAAGCATATATCAATTTAAGCACAAGATATATCAAGTATATAAGGATATAAGCAATGTAAGCATGCAAGATATAAATACAAGTGAGAGATAGAGAGAGCAATCGCAAACACGAGAGATTTGTTTCGAGGTTCGAGCACCCTTGCTCTACGTCCCCGCCTTCAACACTACGAAGTTTTTTCACTATAAACGATCCCACCGGATCACTCAGTGCTGCAATACCTACAACGAGTTCACACTAGAACTCCTTGAACTCACTAGTCCCTCTCTTGTTCTCGCAAGAACAACACACGCAGCACACTAGCTTGCCGAGGTCTCATCTCTACAACGAGCTCTCACTAGAACTCAAAATAACGTGAACCCGCAAGTCCACCTTCTTTAATACAAAGATGAACACTTTAGTGATCTAAACACTTTGATCACCGAAAATCACTCTCACAACAACTCTCCTATAGGATTGATATAGCAATAGAACGCTCAAGTATGTGTGAGAAAAACTTGGATGGATATGCGGTGAAAAACTCAAGAAAACTCTTTTACAAAACACTCTTGAAAAACTCTCCTTTTGATATGAAAGTATTTGGCTCTAAAACAAGTGGAGATAAACACTTAGAGTGTGGGAAAAACTATCTTGAAAACCCACTTAAAATCTTGTAGAAAACAGCCCAAACGAACCTCATTTTATCGGCCTCAAAATTATAGCAGTTGGGGTCCAACTTAGCAGGAAACCCTGCTGTCGGTCGACCGGGCTGTCGACCGCCAACGGTTGGATTTTCGATCGTTGGGAAGATCGGTCGACCGCAAACTGGGATTAGACCTAACGGTCGACCGCCCGGTCGACCTGGGCCATTTATAGAGAGCAGAGACTCTCTGTCGGTCGACCGAGCAGTCGACCGGCCCATGCTGTGCACGTTTGTGCACATCGGTCGACTGGAGCGGTCCACCGACTCATGCAGAAGGCCAGTCCAACATTTTTCAGGGATTAAAAAATTGTCTTTTTACCTTCAATAAAATCCCATAAAATCACTAAAAATCTACAAAAATAAGTTCAGTAATATACTTTGATATAAAAACATTTTTGATTAAAAATCAAAACACATTACAAACATATTGAACTATTTTTGTAATATAGAAATTTTAGCTTGAAACAAAATTCGTATTTTTCCAAATCGATTTTTCCAAAACTTCTACAAATACAAAAGCAAGATATTTTAAACACTTTTGAAGCTTAGTGTGTATGGATATGATCCGCTACACATATGAGATGAAATATCTATGTTTTTGACAATAAGCTCTAAAATAGTTTTGGTAAAACATATGTATACTTTGAAGCTTAAAAATCAAAACGGTATTTTTCTAAAAGAAAAATCTTTTATGAAATAATATATAAATCTTGTGTGTGAGAGTGTATCTGAACATGAGCAATCCACCAACTAATCTATCCTTTACATTTTATCTAAAACAACATCTTAACACTTACAAACATGACACAAATCTTCTGAAAATTTTCACTTGAAAATCTTCTTCTTCTTTCTTATTTTGGTTCAAAACTTTCATCCAATGAGCTAGACTTCTCTTGAGTACTTGATGCGATCTTGATGCGCGAGCTCTTGAATCAACACGTGCTAGCTCCAAAACTTGTTTTAAAATCCTTTGTTGAAACTAAATACCTTCAAGATCTTGACCAAATATCTGAGACTAAATAAACACATCATTAGTATTATAACTACATGAGTAAATCATCATCAAAACTAGAGTGATGGGCCTTTGGGCAAACAATCTCCCCCTTTTTTATGATGACAAAACTCATGGAGTTATATATGCATGGATTAAAATTAAGCTTCATAGAAGCTCCCCCTTAACTCATGCATAACAATAAACAAATAAATATGCAATAAGGTGCATAAAACTGAACAAACATATATGTATAGACAAGGAGATAAACATGCATAAACTCTAAAAATTCTTCTCCCCTTTTTGCATAAACAAAACATATATGCATAAATAAACTCTCAAAATCCATCTCCCCCTTTTTGTATAAAACAAGGAAATGAAATAAACATGCACATATAAACTCATCAAATACTTCTCCCCGTTTTTGTCAATTCATCAACAAAGGGGTGAAAAATAAATCAACCAATAAAGATATATATGCGATATACATTCATGAAGAGAGAGACGTGAAGTAAACTCTCCTACATACATGCATTACATGAAAAAGGGATGACAAAATCCTAACTCACATAAAACATAATATACAATGTATAAGTGGAGATGTGAAGCTCCCCCTACACACGTGTATCACATAAAAAAGAGATGTCAAACTCCTTAATAAAAGATACACCCAACATGAATCTATATATAGAAGAGATGTTAAGCTCTCTTGCATAAAGGCAATATACATCAACAAATTTTGAATTTTCTTAAGTCAACAAAACAAATTTTGATACCAATTGAAGTCAAATTGTAGTTGACAAAAACATAAGTTGATACGACTTTGTAAATAAACAAAATTTTAAGATACCAAAAGTAGATTTTTGATACCAATAGAAATAAATAATATTTTTGATATCAATTGAAATTGAAACAATGTAAATTTTTGATACCAATTAAAATGTAAAATATGAGGTATATTTTGATATCAATTGAAATACCAATTGAAAATAATGCATAAGCTCTTTTAGATACCAATTAACATTTAAAAATTAGTCAAGCTTAGCATAAACATAATTTATGCTTTAAACAAGTAATGATGTTTAAATCAAGCACAATCAATATATATATATATATATCTGTATATATATATATATATATATATATATATATATATATATATGCATGAAAAAGAAAATACCAATAGAACTTGATATTATTGAAAGTTGAAGCATACATATATAAGAAAACCTATATGAGTATACAAAAATGAAATTCATGAAGAACATGTGTATAACTCATAACTATCCACACTATTCATGCACATGATAAAAGATATTCATTTAGGGATACAAGGCATGGTCACCCAACCATCCACCCTTCGGTTGGTCGGGGTTTTCAAAATTGATAGTTTGAAAATATTTTAGCATAATTTTGAAAACTCTACCAATTGAAAAATAAATAACTAGTTTAAAGGAATTTTTGAAAAACTAATTAAAGATCCTTCAAACATAAAACCAAATCATATGTATCTCATGAAATATACTAAATACACAAGAGTTAACACTCAAAATCTATAAAGCTCAAAAATATGCTTATGAAACAAGGTCATGAGTAAACAAAGAAATAATGTGAGTGCACAAGTATCATGTGAATAGCATATTCATGAAGGTAATCAATGAGGCTCAAAACATCGAACAAGTGAAAATCATGAAAATTCATTTTATCAAAAAAATATGAAACTCATAAAAATTTATTTTCATTAAAAATAAACTTCAAAGCATATATATGTTTTTATCAAAACTAGCAATATAAATACATATCCCAAACACAAATGAGTCCATAATGTGATTTGCATGAAGGCAAGTGACTCAAGGGTGTACATGTATATTTATTAGTTTTGGACAAAAAAATACATATACATGAAACAAAATATGTACAAAAATAGGCAAAATAAGTATAAATGAAAGAATCATTAAAACTAGGTTATACATGTACATGTAATGAGTACAAATGAGTAATAAAGCATAAACTTATAAAAATCAAGTGTTACTACTTGTACAAGTATATACACAAGTTTTGACAAAAATTACATTTAAACAAGTATTCATCACATGAAGTACAAAAACTAAAACATGCTAAAAATATTATTAATATAAAAGCATGTAAATAAAAAGAGTTTAGAGATAGTTACCAAACCATAAGAACTATACTCTATGTCTCTAGAACATGGTGATCCTCCCACCAAACTTTCTTGACAGCGATGCATCAATTGTAGTATCCATCAAGCTCATGCATCCACCACCAAGGCACCAAACCTCTCACGTCATGTGAGAGCCCGCACCTATATCAAATACAAAAGGTGAGAATTTTGGTACCCATTTTCTTTGGGTCCACGGGAGTTAGCATTATTCAGAACCCAAACATTGTTATTAGCAAAATTTATATGATTTATCTTATCAAAATAAAACTTTGCTAGGCCTTTGCGGCCACAATGTGTACATTTGTACACTCTAGTATGCACATGTGAATGAGTGTGATCATGATGTGTAAAGTATGCATATGTGTGCCGTGAGTGATGTGCATGAACATGTGGAGCTTGTTTCTTTTGAAATAAGGTTTCCAATTTAGAATGATTAAATGCACAATTGCTCAAGGTTGAGCTCAAATAATTTATTCTATTTTTCAAAACTTGAATCTCATTTTTATCAATGGTGGCATGAAAAGCATGGTGAGAATGAGAATCAACACTCTTTTTCTTTTTAGAAATGTTTTCCTTCTCTTTTGAAACAAATTTTCTTTTCAAAGAGTTGTTTTCTGGCAAAGCAATTTCTTTTTCCTTTTCCACCAAAATAATTTTACTCTCCAAAGAATTATTTCCTTCACAAATATCATTTAATTTAGAAAACAAGAAAATATTCTCCTTTTTCAAAGATTAATTTTCTTTATAAATGCATTCCAATTTATTTTGAAAGGAATTATTTTCTTTTAACATGGAATCAAATTTATTTTTCAATTTCTTATTATCCTTTTTAAGCAAATCATATTTTTCAAGAAGTTGTTGATAAAATGAAGCAAGTTCATTATATGACATGTCAACATTCTCATCAAGCTCGGATTCAGAATTTACTTCAAGGGGGTTATTCCCTTGGACCATGTAGCATATGTTGGGAGCATCACTTCCATCATCCGAGTCACTCCCCGCATAGTATTGCTTTTATTCGCCAAGGGAGACTAAAGTGTTCCATACTATAAAAGCCGAATCAAAGTTCGAAACCCTACATAGATAATCATCATTTAGGGTTGACTTTAATGCATGGATGGCTTTTGAGTTAGCCTCTAAATGTTTGCCATTTAAATAATATGAATATTTAATAGTGGCAAGATAAACATGAATTCCTAGGGCTTTGAGGCACATTGACATCTTAACTTTTCAAGTTTGGATGTTAAGAATATCAAATATGGGAGGTGTCATGAAATCTATGTGTGTGTAAACAAATATTGTAATTAGCTAAAAATAAGATCTTTAACTCAAGGTTGTTAGACCCAAATCAAGAGCACCAAACTCTGATACCAATTGAAATCACCTAGAGGGGGGTGAATAGGTGACTAGCTAATCTAATGATGAATTAATGCGTTAAAACTATTTAAGTAAACTAAAAACTATTATGCTAAGCACACCATGTAAAACACAAGAGTGTAGCCTAATTTCCGGTGAAGGGCTCTTGATTATCTCCTCAAGATTCCTCTAGATAAGAGTTGAGGTGCTGCTATGGCTCTATTGGTTGAATACAAGTATGATCAAACAATCCCAAGTATATATCAATTTAAGTACAAGATATATCAAGCATATAAGAATATAAGCAATGTAAGCATGCAAGATATAAACACAAGTGAGAGATAGAGAGAGCAATTGCAAACACGGGAGATTTGTTTCGAGGTTCGAGCTCCCTTGCTCTACGTCCCTGCCTTCAATACTATGAAGGATTTTCACTATAAACGATCCCACCGGATCACTCGGTGCCATAACGCCTACAACGAGTTCATACTAGAACTCCTTGGACTCACTAGTCCCTCTCTTGTTCCCGCAAGAACAACACACGCAAGCACACTATCTTGCCGAGGCCGCACCTCTACACCGAGTTCTCACTAGAACTCGAAACAACGTGAACCCGTAAGCCCCCTCCTTAAATGCAAAGTGAACACTTTGGTGATCTAAACACTTTGATTACCTAAAATCACTCTTACAACAACTCTCCTATAGGATTGATATAGTAATAGAAAGCTCAAGTATGTGTGAGAAAAACTTGGATGGATATGTGGTGAAAAACTCAATAAAACTCTCTTACAAAACACTCTTAAAAAATACTCCTTTTGATATGGAAGTATTTGGCTCTAAAATAAGTGGAGATAAACACTTAGAAGTGTAGGAAAAATTATCTTGAAAGCCCACTTAAAATCTTGTAGAAAATAGCCCAAGGGAACCCCAATTTATAGGCCTCAAAATTATAGCCGTTGGGGTCCAACTCAGCAGGAAACCCTGCTGTCGGTCGACCGCCCGGTCGACCGCCAACGGTCGGATTTCTGACAGTTGGGAAGATCGGTCGACCGCAAACTGGGCTTAGACCTAGCGCTAGGTCGACGCGCCGGTCGACCGGGCCCATTTACAAAGAGCAGAGACTCTCTGTCGGTCGACCGGCTCATGCTGTGCACGTTTGTGCACATCGGTCGACCAGAGCGGTCGACCGACTTCTGGTTTGGTCGACCGTCCGATCGACTGGCAGGAGGCCAGTCCAACATTTTTCAAAGATTAAAAACTTGTCTTTTTACCTTCAATAAAATCCCATAAAATTACTAAAAATCTACAAAAATAAGTTCAGTAATATACTTTGATATACAAACATATTTGATTAAAAATCAAAACACATTACAAAAATATTGAACTATTTTTGTAATATAGAAATTTTGGCTTTAAACAAAATCCGTATTTTTCCATATCGATTTTTCCAAAACTCCTCCAAATATAAAAAAAAGATATTTTAAACACTTTTGAAGCTTAGTGTGCATGGATATGATCCATTGCACATATGCGATGAAATATCTATGTTTTTGACAATAAACTCTAAAATAGTTTTGGTAAAACATATGCATACTTTGAAGCTTAAAATCAAAACTGTATTTTTTGAAAACAAAAACTCTTTTATGAAAACATATATGAAACTTTTGTGTGAGTGTATATGAACTTGAGCAATCTACCAACTAATTTATCATTTACATTTTATCTGAAACAACATCTTAACACTTACAAACATGATAAAAGTCTTCTGAAAATCTTCACCTGAAAATCTTCTTCTTCTTTCTTAACTTGGTTCAAAACTTTGATCCAATGAGTTAGACTTCTCTTGAGTACTTGATGCGATCTTGATGCACAAACTCTTGAATCAACACGTGCTAGCTCCAAAACTTGACTTTAAATTCTTTGTTGAAGGTAAACACCTACTAAGATCTTGATCAAATATCTGAGACTAAATAAACACAAGATCATTAGTATTATAACTACATAAGTTAATCATCATTAAAACTAGAGTGATGGGCCTTTGGGCCAACAACCCCCCTCCACCCAAAACCCACAAAACAAAGAGCAATTCCACTTATAAAAAATCAAATATCTCAAACTCACCTGCAACCTTTTTATGTAAGTAGAGAATATTAATTTGTACAAATAGTAGATAAATCTGAAGAACCGAAATGAGTACATCCGACAATGCATTGAACAGAGCATCTAGTAACATTACTATTCCAAAAATAGTGAAAGCAAATTATCCTTTAAACTTAAAAAGGAGCTGACGAATTATCTAGGTGACAATCATTAGATAGTAATTGCTTGTCAGCTACAAGAGGCAAACTGAAAAATTTAACGGTAACAGAAAACCAAGCTGTAAACTAGAACTCTATTTTGCTTAATATTTTTTTGGAAAGGCAGTGAAGCCACAGGACCAAGGCAAAAGTCAATAGATTTAAGTTATTGCACATGAAATTAAATGCCATTCTCTATTAGACCACTGATGTAAAAAGTACATGAGACACCATTCTCATTTCTAACTCCAATATAACGTTACATAACAAAAGAAAATCTAGGAAGTATTCGACCATGTTTACTGTGATCATTAACAAGTTAACTCTGTACAGTTTGGGATTGAGCGATTTTTCCACTCGTCATTGCACAATTTTCCGATCTAACTAGGTGAGTTAGTCTTCGATTGAAAAGAAAGGTGTCCTCTTTGAAGGAATATGATATGGAAATTGACTCTCTTGAGCAAGATACTTGGGCAAGTCAAGTAATCGTAGACTTGGAATCTTGTTTATCAACTGGGCATATGTTGGCTGCTTGTGCTGGCTATACTACCTAGCATTTATTCCAGGCTTGATTGGTGAAAATTGGGGCCGCAATATTCTCTCCGTAGATTGAATCCTCTTTCACATGAACTCAGGATGTGTATCAACGCAAATCAGATTCTGAACTACATTACAATCTGCATACATTTTATGATCCCGCAAATCTTTCCATTTATCAAAATCAAATGTCTCAAACTCATCTCTGTAAAAAGAGAACATTAATTTATACAGATACTTGAAAACTGAAGACATGAGATGAGCACATCCGACAGTGCGAAGAAAAGAGAATCAAAACACATTACTATTCCAAAAATAGTGAAAGCAAATTATCCTCTAAACTAAAGAAGGAGCTGACGAATTATCTAAAAGTAAATTGCTTCCTGCTACAAGATGAAAACTGAAAAAAAATTAACAGTAACAGAAACCAAGCTGCAAACTAGGACTCTATTTTTGCTTGATTTTAATTTTTAAAGGCAGTGGAATGCGAGTGAACCCGCAGTAACAAGGCAGAAGTCAACAGATGAAGGTATTGCACCTGAAATTAAATAACATTCTCTATCTGACCACAAATGTAAAAAGTGTTAGGATTTTGCCTTGTTTTCAAGAAAAGATGATTGTTCAAGAGACCCAATCAAATTGGAGAAGAAGAAGAATGAGAAAAGAAGCAGATCAAGCAGTTGGATATAGACAAGTCGACTAATAGAATCTACTAGTCGATTAATAGTGTTCAACAGAAACTCAGACATTTATAGGAGTAAACTAATTGAAGGTATTAGTCGACTCATACAAGTATTAACCGACTAATAAAAGTATAAGTTGACTAACCTGATCGTGCTGAGTTTGTTTCTGATTCAGATTTCTATCCGATTGGGTTTTCTTTTCTGGTGGAGTACAAATTGAAACCAATTCCTATTCAATGAGGATTTGTTTCTGATGCTTAAAGAGTTTAGAATTCTTTTAGATCAAAAAAAGTTCTTCGAGCATCCGATGAGCAAGATCATCTTATAGTCTGAATAAGATTTGTGTTCTAAAATCCTGTAAATAAAAATTATAACCTAATGCATTATATTATCTCGAATGAAGAAGATCAGAGGATGCCAAGAAAGAGAGAGGAAGATGACGGTGCATAAAGAAAAAGTATACTCTTGTAATCTGAGTGTAGATTCAAAGGGATGATGAATACTCTGGTGGGATCAAGGAGAATGTTAGATCTCTATTCTACCAAGTTTATTAATAATACTCTCTTAAGTCCTCTCCCCGTGAATATAGGTCAAGTTTGGGCCGAACCATGTTAAATCATTGTATTATTATTGTTATTACTTTTTTATCTTGGTATTGTTAGTTTGCTTTACAATAGTTTTCTTTTTGCAAATATGATCAGATCGCCAAGGTTTTTCGCTGCGCCCAACAATTAGTATCAAAGCGCCAGTTGTGTCCCTTTCTTCTCTCTTTCTTGGCGTCCTATGATCTTTTTCGTTTAATATAATGTATTAGGTTACAATCTTTATTTATAAGACTTTACAACACAAATTCTATTCAGACTATGAGATAATCTTGGTTATCGGATGCTTGAAGAACTTTTCTTGCTCTGGAAGAATTCTATGTTAGCCCAAGCTTACAATCACCGATTTTATTTTGATGATTATGAAACTCATGTAGTTATGAGGTACTAAAAGTTCAAGTGTTTATAAGCTTACAGGGTTCAAGAGATAGATCGCGTATCATTCTTCTTCTAAAGAAAGGTTTTACAGTGATCAAATTGATTCAAGGATGAGATTCAAGCTCAGACAATCAAAGCGTGGATTTTGGAGAAGCCCTCTTGATGAAAACTTCAAGATAGAGTAATTCTAAGTAAGAACTTAGAATGTTTAATTTTTAGTGATTAAGTAAAGCTCAAGAAGTTTGTGTGAGAGAAAAATTTAGTTGAGAAAATTGAACTTGACAGGTGAAAACTTGCAGAGATTGATTTAGAATTGAGAGCTCTTGAAACTTGAAACTTGAAAGCTAAAATTTGATTTTTTTTCTTTAAAAACTATGATTTCATAAACTTGTATCAAAACTTTTTATCTCACCCTCTATAATGACCCATATATATAGGCAATAGGTAAAAATCATTAGAGGTGAAATATGGGCTTAGTCCAACAGATTAAGACCCAAAAAGGCAAAAATACCTGTTGGAAAAAGTCAAAAATAAAAACAAATTCAAAAAATAGTTGTTACTATATCAGAGATAGCTAGGTGGTCGACTGGCTGGTTGACCGGTAGGCTAGTCCAAAAACTCTCCGTTGGTCGCCGGTCGACCAATCGGTCGACTGAAACAAACAGAAAATCCTAACAAATGGTCTGATCAGTGGTGAAAATAAATAGAGTAATGTAAAGCCTACTATACGAGCTGACAGTAGAAAAATATTAAAAATTTTAATGTAAGCGACTATGTGATGATTCGAATTTATCTGAAACAGTTTTCTTCAGGAACTGTTAAAATGTTGCATGCTCGCAGTGTTCGGCCTTTCAAGATCTTGAATAAACTGAATTCAATACTTATGTTATAGATCTTTCTAGAGATTATGACATTTGTTATACTTTCCATGTTAATGATCTAGTGGATTACAAGAGTTTTGATTGTAGCCCCTTGATTATTGAGCCTTCCCTTAAGCCATTCTTTGAGAAGCCCTCATTTACCCCACTCCCAGATACTCATCCCATTACAGCAGAGACGGTTGATAATATTTTAAATGATGAGATCATCACCACCAAAACTGGTGGAACTCACATGTACATAAACTGCTGTAAAAGAAAAGCACCGACTGTTTATTCACAGCTAAATCGAGATGATTTGCAACAGATTAATCCAGTGCAGCATAGCAGACCTAATCCATCTAAACTCGACGGAGTCGAGTTCTCTCCCACCCCAGACATCTACTCAAGATGAAAGAGTTGAAGAGATGAATCCAAGAAGTCCCAGTCCAAGTTGAAGTCATAGAAGGATTTGAGATTTTTTTCTCGTTCTTTATTTTTATTTTTTTATTTTCTTTATTTTGGTATTTTGAGTTTCTAAATTTTGGATTGTAATTCTAATTAGATTATGAGTTTGAGTTGGACTCAATTTTGTAAAAGCATATATAAAGGCCCTATTGTACCAACAATGAGCAATGAAGAATTTTGATAAATTTTATTGTGTGAGATTTAACTTCTCTCATATTGTTTGGGATTACTTCCTAACCTCCTTCAAATAAACCTTAATCTAATTTCTCCTTCTTATTCCTTTCACCTGCAAACAAATCTTAGAAAAAAACTAACAATTATTTTCTTCCTCTCCAGAAAAAGCCATCAACAGCAAACGCTAACTTTTTATTCTTCTTGTCTTCTTCTACAATTCATCCAAAGGAACCCAAGAAAACCTCCAACAACCCAGTGATCTCATCTTCTCCAACAAAACAAACGCCACCACCTTCTCCGACGGACACAATATCACCTATCAGCACCATCTCCAGCATCATCCTGTTGCTACAAAGAAGGAAGAAAACACAAGCTTCAATTCAGATTCAGATCCACTATCAAAAAACGACCCGTTAGCGACTTTACTTCGTTTTGGGCCGTAACTTTCGCATGCGGGCTCCGTTTCAGGCGATCTTGGTATCATTAAGATCGTGACAAAGAGCTCTACGTATTAGTACCAACTACAGGTTTGAGATATCTCTGTAATCATCGGTAGGTAAATTTTCTTAACACGATCTATTTATTTGTGGGTTGAAATCGCCTCTAATATTTTATCAAGTTAATCTGCTGCCGCTATATTGTGAGTTCGTGTGCATCTGCTACTTTGTATTTACTGATCATAATATTGATTATACAAGCTTTGCCATCATAACTGAGTAGTTGTATCAGTATATTTTAGATTTCGAAGGTACCACTGTTATTGCGTATTTTGTTAAATCCATCATCCTGCTTTATTTGTTTTAATTATTTTCCTATTCAACATCGTATTAGTTGGTGAAACATAGCAAAATTATCATATTATACGCATACACATTTCACATCACATCAGTTTTGATTTTTGATGTTAATCTCAATTGCCAACTTACATACATGAAGGCAATGGAATAAGGCCCCCAGTGCCAACATTACAATGCATCTTACTTATCGTACGTGATACTGGGTTAGTTTAGATCTAATAAGACTTCTTTAATGAAATTAAGCTTCACACAAGAACAAACTGAAGACAAAGAATAAGTTGTACTAATTAGGGGAGTTAGCTATTTGAAGATTATATCGTATGCTTGGAAATCGGGATTTGGATGCCCCGATGGGTTTCATGATCTATATCCCCAAGTTTGAATTGTCCATAAATCCATAGACTTATAAAGACCAAAGAACTGATTAATTTTGGATAAGTTAAGAATTTGATGTAGAGTTTGATGGTTGATTAATAACCTGGGAATCTAATTTAACGTAGTGAGTTATATACTCTTCGACTGTAAGTAACAATTTTGAATTTTGCTTAAGTGTAACTTATTGCACTATCTATAATTAATGGTCATGCAAACCTAGGATCATGGATTGGTAGTTCAGTGAACTCCATTAACCAAATACTGAATATATGAAGTGAGAATCATAGCTAACTATAAGTAGGACCAAATAATGTGCATGAAGGATGGTAACAATTGTTTGGTGTATCGTCGAATGATTGATATAGATATGGATAACATGTATGTTTGAATATGTGTATGCACTGAAAATTTGTACGAACTTGATCGTGTATAGCATATCTGTGATACACACATATATACGAGTAAGGTGTTTAACAAAAGTTGGATACTAATAACGTGACCGAGAGCTCGGTCAATACAAATGACGTAAGTAGACCACTATAGTGTTAACATGAAGTTATATATATATATAGATACAGTCAACCACATGCAATTCTGCGGATATCGTATTAATGAGCTAAGAATTAAAGTATAATAATTTGTATATGTGTATTTGGGCGAGTGTTAAATACAGAAGAGATACTGCCAAAATTTTGTACTTTTATATGATAAGATTGATAATTATTGTTCCTAAATTGAGGATTTGTGAAGAATTAAGGTAATGTAATCTGGGACTATTACAATTATTATTATGAGTATGATTAGTATTGTGTCTATTTCATTTTCGGTTTCCCCAAACCCATCAACTAAGCCTAATTCTCTTTTTTCTCTCTCCATTGAGCCCAACCCATCTCACATTCTTCCTCTCATTTATTTTTTTCATTTGTTTCTTCCCTAAAGCCCAGAGGCCCAAGCCCAATGACTCAATTCCCATATTTAAACTTCATCTCCTTCCCATTTTCTCTCACCCTAACCCAAGAAAATTCTTGTGCCGCCGTCACCTTTCTTCTCCCCTTAAACCTAGCCCCGACACCTTCCCCATTGCCATCCCCCTCAGCCTTCACCCAAGCCATAGCCACCCCTAAGAATCATCGGAGCTTATCCACGCACCACCTCATCCTCCTCTACTCGGCCTCGATAATCACTCTCTCCCTCATCACTGAGTCTCCGCAAGCACCGAGCACTCTGTCATTACCCCCTATCGATGGTCTCCACCCTTCACGCAAACGCATGCGTTAACCCATGCACAATTGTCCTTCTCCAACTACCATGCACACCAACTGTTGTCGCCCGAGCACTTCACGCATGCTATGCTCTTTCTAGGCTGCCAAGCCTTCTCCTGTGTGCCACTCCTTTTTTTGTGAAGGTATATGTATGCGTGAGTCTTTGTTATTTTCTCTCACTTTCTCCATGATTGTGTATATGTGCAGTGTGTACATTTTTTGTTCACTAGTGTGTGTATGCACGTGTGTGTTATGATAGTAAGTGTGTGTGTGTGTTATGATAGTAAGCGTATATATATTTGTATATGTGTGTGTGTTGCATGTGTTACAGGTGTACAACCAACTCGGATCTAACGACTGAAAATCTGAACCCCGAGTTGTGTTCGCAATGGACCTGACACGCGAGACGATTCGGAGATCCGGACCAGTTCGTTTAGTGCAAACCCGGTGGTGATTGAAACTCAGAACCGCATCATTTCATGTGAGTACTTATCTTGTTTGTTTATTTGATTTGTGCGTTTTAATTCATCTTTTCATGTAAGAGTTCACTTTATCTCTTTTATTTAATTGATCAGTTATCGGTAACATTTCATGTGACTGTTGTTTTATTGGTCTATTATAATTGTACATTTTATTATATTACATACGTGTTATTCTTTTTATAAATCGATTGTGTTAATTAGTTAGTTCGCTATCCATGTTCTATCTGGATCATCCGGTCTATTCCTGTATACTTTATTACTTGTATTTAGAATAAATAGTTCTTGCCCCTGGATGATTAAATTAGAGTTATTAGAGGACTTGATTGGAATGGAGTTTGATTTGTGATTGAGGAGCAGGGTGGCTCAAGTTGGACAATTGGTTTTATAGATATGAAGTAGAGTATTAGTCATGGATTATTATATTATAAGAGAGTTGGATCTTGATGATGGTATATCAGATATATCTTTGACGTCAAATGTATTTGGATCGGTATTCATTACTGTTATCGCAGTGTTCCAATATTCTAAGTAATAGTTATGATAATCTTGTTTTTCTTATTTAGTAATAATTCAGATGAAAATTGACTAAATAAGACTGTTGCTTCATTAATATATTGGGCCTTTTATGCTAGGGCTCGCCAGTGGATCATATAAGAGTGAAGTTTGACTTGGGGATGGAGAATGGATTGGATATAACATTGATGTTTAATATATGAGGACACAATATTTTGGTATTAGGTAGTAGGTGTTTCCTTTATCGACTTCTAATATTATTGGATTTATCGGATTTAATCGTGCTTGGATTGGTCAATGACTTTTTATTGGAATATAATTTGACTTGAGATTGGGTGCAGACTAGATTAGTTAAATTGTGTATGTTACAGATATGTATAATGAGGTGGTAGTTTCAGATTATTATATTGTGAGAGAGTGGAATATTTTGGTGATGTTGAATCTGATATATCGTTGATCTTTAATATGTGGACTCGATTTTTGTCATGGACAGGTGGGTGTTTCTCTTTATCAATTTTAATATTATTAGATTCATTAGATCTACTGATGTTTGAATTAATTAGGGGCTTTACCTGAGATAGTTACCAGACTTGATTTTCCTTATTTGGTTCTAATTCAGATGAAAGTTACACTGAATATTGTGAAGAGATAACTTTATTGATTTATTAGATCTTGGACTTGGATTATCAGTAAACTTGATTGAAATGGAGTGGACTTTGGGTTGAGAAATATGTATTTGATTGGATTGGTCAGAACTAATGGTTTATAAATTTACACAATTGATTTGTTACTTTGGTTTTAAATCTTTTGACAAAGCTTGAGAGAATTGGGACTTGATCGATAACCGTAATGTTATTCGACAGTGCGGATTTGATTTGATGTAGCTGACTGTTTATATTGAGACTATGATATATTAGTGTCTAGAGAATGGATATACGGATAATATAAAGGATTAGAATAGATCGACAAGAACGAGATAACTGATTATTGATTTATCGAGTTTGTGGTTTGCTGTATCGGATATTTTGACATGGACTTAAGATTATACGTTCACGATTATTGTAGCAAGATTATGAGTTAATGGATCATTCACTGATATAGCCTAGTGCAGATCGATGGGATCATTGATTAGTTCTGGATGAGACTGTAGGTTACAGTGTTAGTACTTGAGTGTATTAGTGTATTTCATGTTAATGAAAATTACTGAGAAAGTATTGTTAGTCCATAACACTATGTACAATTTTATTGTTTACTGTATACACGGTTATTGCCTCTGTTTCACTGTTATTGTTACTGTTTATCATGTATACGAATACTGTTTACATTATTACTGTCACTGTTATTGTCACCGAATTATCCCAATAATCAAAATAACATGAATATTGTTTGGCTTAAATAATAATGTAAGTTGATGGAGGAGATAATGTCTGTATTTTGAGTGAATCTAGGATAGAAGTTGCGCAGCCGATGAGAGTTTCGCTGCAGGGTTCCTCGAGGATGACTGTCATCTCATATGTTTATTGTACCACTATTTCACAATGAGGTTACTGTTACTGAGCAACTAGCGGTACGTCTTGGTTCAGTGTTAGGAAACTAAAATCGTGGTCTCAGGTATGTACGGGACCCATGATGTGTCTACTGCAGGTAACAATTGGTGTTCACTGACTTAATTAATAATAATAAACTGTCTATATTGTATTGTGATTGACTGTGCTCACTTATTGTGCTAGGATTGACACCTGACATATGCATGTCATGATAGATATCTGACTGGACACATGACTTTATTGTGTGCTATCCACGTTACTATTCATTTACTTTGTCCATGTTATTACTTATCCATATATATTTTTAGCAATATTATAGTGATATGTATACATTATTTATGCATGTCCACCTTCTCTCATTTTACACACTCATTAGGCTGCTTTCTGACGACCCTAAATTTGCACATCCAAGTATAGATGTTTATTTCTTTGACTAGGTGTTGATAAACTCGTATGCATTATGATGAGTCAGAGTTTCTCTCTAATTTACTTCGTATTCTTGATTTCTTCTTGTCATTTTCTTGATTGTGTGTGTGTGTGTATTGCTCAGTTGCTATTCCTTTCCAATATTCTTTTCATATCATGTGTAGAAATTTATATGTCATATTATAGTGACTTTATTGCCTTTATAGCTGATTGATATAGCTTGTTCAGGTTATTTTAGACTTAACGTGTATACCTAGGTATTTTTTTTACGTATATACGTCGCTGACTCTCGTCGCGACTTCTTTTCCATGTATTTTGAGAAGCGGGGAGTGACAGGCATGTACGAAAGCTGAAAAGAAATCTGATCTCTATTGGTCAGATTAAGGTGCTTGGATGAAAATTACCATCAACGGTGATTTATATAAGATCACGAAGGATGCCGTGATTATATCACATGGCAAAAATGAAGGTACTCTCTGCATGATATCAGGCTCTATGACTTCAATTTCAATTGCATCATCTGGTGTGGATGCTGATACATGGCATCGCCGATCTAAACAGATGAGTGAGAAGGGGATGAAGGCTATGCTCTCCAAAGGCAAGTTGCTAGGGTTGAAGTCTATCGATTTAGATTTCTGTGAAGATTGTGTCTACGGAAAAAGTCAGTTTCTTGAAGGTAAAGTCCCCAAAGGTAGAAAGGTTAGAGCTAGTTCATACTGATGTATGGGGAAAGAGTTTCATTCCTTCTCTTGGTGGCTCATTATATTTTGTGACCTTTATTGATGATGCAAATAGGAAGGTCTAAATTTACTTCTTTAAGCAAAAATCAGACGTATTTGATGTGTTTAAGAATTGATAAAAATTGAAAATGAGACAAGTCTGAAGTTTAAGTGCTTGAAGTCAGATAATGGGGGCGGATACTGTGATAGTGTGTATTTGATCCGTGTTCTTGCTCTTCCCAGTTCATTTTCTCAACACTAACACCCTCTTCTACTCGCACGAGAAAATATGGCTTCCCTGGCTTTCACGACATTCACATTTTCATCTACAGATATTTCGGGAATGGAACTAGCACTTGAACGGTATGCACCATCAATCAAAAAACAAGAATGGAAATATGTGTGTGTGAGAGAGATAGACTTGTGTCATTCTAGAAGAATACGAGGCCGAATCCTTCCCACTCAAACACAATCTTACGATATCCGAATGTAAGATTCACTCCGATGAAGTTGATCTACATTATTTTAAGTAACTATAAATTATGTATTTTGGATACATTTTGCACATCCATCAAGTAGGCGCAAAATGGACAGTCAAAATAGTGAATTGGTTAGTTTAACAGTATAGAATATTAGAAATCGAATAAAAATGAGTGTTTGAGGTTTTTTATGTGTTTAGATCATAATGAAATGGTTGGATTAAAAATCTGTATCTTTAAAGGCGTAAATCTAAGCAATATGTTATTTTTGGCCGTCGATTTTGTGCCTACTTGATGAATGGGCCAATAGTATTCAATATTCAAAATACATGATTTTTGGTTTTTAATTACTTGAAATAATGTAGATCAACTTCAAAGGAATGCATCCTGCATTCAGATGTCGTAGGATTGAATTTGAGTGGAAAGGATTCGGCCTCTAAACCTTTCGGAATGACACAAGTGTGCTTGTGTGTGTATATATATAAGAAAAATGAAGTACTGTAGACAAGTTAACACATAATAAACTCTTCATGATACTTATTTCTGCATTATTTAGTTGCTTACAGCAGAACATGTAGATGCTTCTTTCATTGCTCTCTAAGATTATAATAACTACCTCACTCAGCTTCACAAATTGACACATGCACCCAACTAGCCCTTTGAGATTATGTAATCATTATTTGTAATTAATTAGGATACTAACATGATTTCCCCTTCACAAATCTCTCAGCTTCTCTACGAACATCTAAATTTTTTTTAAACACAATTAAAAAAGAAAAAGGAAGCTAATTCTGCATCCCAAATTGTTACAGCTAATTCAGTTGCTCACGCTGCAACTGAACCACCAGAGCCACAACCGATACTGGGTTACACCGAAGTCAGCTGTGAACTTGAAAATAAGATAACAAGCATTGCTGATCTCCTCAAAGCGACTCGCTATTGTTCCCCACCTGGACGGGTAATGTGCACTAGGGGAAAAAATTGCAAATAATATTCTCCTCGCGTTAAAACTATACATATATGTGTTCCTCTATGTGTGTGTATGCTTGTGTGGCTGTGTACACGTGCGTGTAAGTGTTTTCGTTCAAGTACCTGTATCTGTATGTTATTACATGTATATAAAGTCTATATATTAACTCATGGTTTGCAACAACAGGATATCATAAAAACAATCATGGGGAACAGTACTTCATGTCTACACTGAGTTCCCACTCCATCGATGCGGTTTCCTCTGCTCCAAATCCATGTCCGACACACAAAAATGCCTAGACCCCACATGCCCGAGCACAACTGGAAAAACAGCCGAAAGGTAATTGCACATACCTTACTCATATATGCTGGATTCCCTAACAGAAAAACACAGGTACAAAGCATTAATCAAGGTCAGAGACAAAACAGCCACAATCAGGTTAACACTCTTCGACACTTTCAGAAGCTCTTTTTGGAATTTCCTCTGCAGAGCTCTCAGTCATTCAAAAGAAGGTAAATGCATACACAAGGGGCGAAAAAAATCAAAAATACATGCATCTACCCACAGATGTACAACTTTATTCTCATGCTATTGAACATACGCAGGTGGTAGTGCACGTGTTGATTAGATTCCGAAAACTGTGATAGATGAGGTCTACAAATTCAGAATCAAGGTAAACTCTGCCAATTATACCAACATTCAGAGTGGTTTGTACTTTGTCACGCCCCGCTTCCCAAAATACGCTGGAGCGGAGACGCGACACGAGTCGGCGACGCATATACGCAAAGAAAATACCTCACGTATACGCGCTAAGCCTAAAGTAACCTGAACAAGCTATAAATCTAAACCATAAATATCAGTGATCACTGCAATAATACATATAAGGCTACACATGATCTCAATGAAATAAGGAATAGAATGGAAGCTAAGTGTGATATACAGGAATCAAAGAATAATAGCAGGAATAAAGAAAGGAAAGAATACCAGAATCAAAAGAGAGAGAGAGTCCGGTTCCTCGCAAAGTGTTCAATCTCATCGAACACCTGCACAACAGAAACAAAGCGTCCAATATCTTGACGTGCAAATCCAGGGTCGTCAGAAAGCGACCTGGTGAGTGTGTCTGTAAAGGGGAGAGCTCGTGCATATAAACAAGGTGCATAAAGTAATAACAAGAATAACTGCAGCTATAAGATAATCAAATAACATGATACATAAGCAACTGAATAACAATAGCAAGAATAAGAGTACAGGTACAAGACAAGTAAAATAACTGTAACAAACAACAGATGTCTAGGTGTATATCCTAGCAATATCACTAACCTAGTACATAATCTGGTCCTAGTTATAATCATGTGTCTATCATAATGATATATATAGATATACAATCAGGTGATTATAGTCAGTCACAATACATCAACAGTTTGTTATTAATTATGTCAGCGAACACCAATTGTCACATGTAATAGACGCATCCCATACTACGCCTACCACACATGCCAATCGAGGTCCTCAGTTATTGAAACTGATCGGTTGGAGACATTGTCCACGCTTTAGGTGGGTCCTGTACATACTCGGGACCACGGCCCAGACTCCTGGCGCTGAACCAGGACCTACCGCAAGGTAGTCAGGAACAGGTACATGTATAACAGGAACAGGACGGGGTGTCAGTCACCCCATGGGAACCTTGCAGTGGAACCCTCTTTCGGCTGCGCAACCTAAATCCTAGGTCCACCCAAAATACGGACGCTGTCTCCTCCATCAATCTCCCCAATCCCAGTATAAGTTGTTTGTTATCATGTTTTAGTTTATCAAGATTATTTAATGAGCATGTTACTTAAATCACTGGGATAACTCAGTGGTAGTCACGGTAACAATATCAACATGTAATCAAGATACCGGTATAACATAAATATACAATATCAAGGAACAGGATACCGGTGTAACAGGAATATATAACAAGTATAACATGCGGGTGTTGTTACCGTGTAATAATATTTTCCCAGCAATTAAGTAACATGGGCAAGATAGTTATCAAGTAGGTATCAAGTATAATCAGTCAAGTTCCACAGATAAATCATGATTATCTAAGATAGGTAATGACCTATTGTCATGAATAGAATAATCTAGGCAAATTATGGAATTAACACATATCCTCAAAGTCGTTGATATATCCATCCTCTAAGTCATCAATAATCAGATCGATCAATAGCTATCATAAAACTCTGAACATATATTATAATCACCAATATTAATGAGATCACTCTCATAACAACTCTATCTCCCTAACTGAATTGATCAGTCACTATACATGAAGCACACGGTATGTCCTCAATATCAACAAGTCAACATACTCCATAATCATAACTACAGATGAAACATCCTCAAACAACATGTGGTCTAGAATATCTATTCTTGGTACTCAATATCAACAACATATCATCTAAACAAATCCCAAATGGTCACAACTATAAACCAACTACGTCAATCTCATCTTAATACCGATCAAGCCCCAATATAAAGAATATAAATTCTGGATAACCTCTAACTCAAGATCAATCTAAATTACAACCCAACTAATTCAGTCATATCTAATATGTCCTCAAATACTCAACTATGAATCCAAGTCATTACAACCAACTCATAATTTCAATAGTCACATGATCGTCATGTATCAATTCACATCGAGCAATCTAATACAATAAACTGTCGTTCCAACATATATCAATAATCAAGGTTTAGTTCTCACCCTATATCAATCTAATCTGATTCCCAAGTCCTCAAGAGTTCCCCATTTCTATCAAGGTCAAACATCAGATCCCAACACATGGCAACATATCCAACACAGGCATATAAGATCTATCATGACAAGTCAATCCAACTAATATCCATTCCTCGGAATCATATTCATCCATCTATAGTCAATACATGATTTAAGGGCAAAGTCTCCATCCAACAAAGAAACTATACACAGCAGCCAGACAGGCATTAGTCGACTAACAAGTTGACTAAGTCGACTAACAGGATAATAAGTCGACTACACAAGTGGACTAGTCGACTAACATACAAGCATTGATCAACACAGGCTGCACAGCTTCCAGGTCAGACTACTAGTCGACTAAGAACATTTATAAGTCGACTGATAGTTCTATTAGTCGACTACAATAAAAGGGCAAGTCAACTAGGGGGGTCACTAGTCGACTAATCAAGTGGGAAAGTCGACTAATCTGACTTACAGTCAACAAACAGAGAAGTTACAACTTCCTGGAAGGGGGCCTAGTCGACTACAAGGAAATAGTTAGTCGACTAATAAGGGTATTAGTCGACTAACAGAGTGGATAAGTCGACTAATCTAATTGAAACCTGATACAGATTCGATTCTGCACATACTCCCAATCTATCAAATGGACTCACTGCTTCTCTCATACACACTTCCCACAACATATAGGTTCTACATTATGTCTATACACATATAGAATTATATCTCAATCAAATACACAATAAATGAGGAATAGAAAGAAGGAGAATACACTCATGATACGATCACGCATACAGCACCCAAACAAAATAGGTTCTATATTACATCTATACACATATTAAAATACAACCTTAATCAAATGCATAAAATAATGAGAGAGAAATAGAAAGAGGGAGAGGATGACACTCACATTGGGGCTGCCGTGACGATCTCCGACGACGGCTGCTGGAAGGAGGACTCGCTGCTCGGCCAAGGCTGTTGCGGCTGCTGTTGGCGTGGCTGTCCTGCCATGTTGCTGATGCCGCTGCTGGACTGCAAGGGAAGGCCGAGTAGGGGGCAGATCTGGCTGGATGACCCGGTGCTGGAAGAGGATCCGGTCATGGTTGGAGCTGCTGTCGCTGAAGTTGTTGCCAAGGGGAAGGGGGTGCTTGGCCTGGGGCTTGCTGCTGGGTTCGGCCAGGGGATCAGATCTGGCTGGATGTGGTGCTCGACGACCTGCTGGTGATCAGGTGTTGTGGAGAGGGCAGCCATGTGGTGTTGGGAGAATTTGGGCTGCGCATGGAGGGAGTGCGGCAGCCATAGGGAAGAAGGAGATGGGATTAAGGGGATTTGGGTAATAAAGATTAGGATAGATCATATAGGAGGTGGTTAGGATTTGTAGGATATAGAATCTGATTTGGATTTGGTTGTTAGGATCTGATCAGATAATGGGTTGAGTTTGGGTATGGGTTAACGGGTAGGATCCAAATGGGTTGGGGGTATAATCTAATGGGTTTGGGTTTGTGACAACGGTTGCGGGTGAGGCTCCAAATGGTAAATATAGGGTATTAGGTTTGAGGGTAATGGGCATAGTCAAGATAATGGGTCAAAGAATAAGGGGCTAATGAAAGAAAACACAATATCAACAATGATTAGTACTAGCATTAATACTAATATCCAAAATAATAAATAATACTGATACCAATATCAATTAGTAATACTTAATTACAATAATAATAGAAACACTAATAATGTTAATCATCAATATTAATAACAACTACTACTAAAATAAGTAGTGACAAAAATAATAAATCACAAGTAAGATAAAATAAATAATTTAGAAAGATAAAAATACAGTAGTTTAGATTAGGGATATTACATACTTGGTCCAGGCTATTGAATGGGTACCAAAGGCGTTCAATGCAAGCCCTGAAAGAGCAAATAAAAATTCAAGATCAAGGAACAGATTGTTAGATATGATGGGCAAGAGATGGACCAGACCAAGAGTACACGATGAAGTTCAGGTTCATTGATAGAGCTCCTTATTTTTTCTCTACGTGGATTTGTAACATAGTTCCTAGAATAGTATGAAATGTGACATATCTGGGCAGATGCACCAAACAGAATTTAGGACTCATTGATGGCAATTTCTCAAAGTTACGTTCTTTTTCTAACATCCTCCTGTTCCTCTAAAAATTTCCATTTTCCCCATTATGTTGACTAATTTTGTCACGTCCTGCTTCCCGCTATAGCGAGATAATCATGTGACTTGGGCCAGTGACACGTTCACGGGAGCATGCTAAGCCTCTAACTTGCAAATTATGTCATTTTTTCTTTCTGCTGCATAAACATATCAAGTCTAAATAGAGTACACATACATGAAATAAAACTAATTAGAAGTTTATTCAACTAAAAAAGTTCACAACTAAATAACTGGCATAAATTTAAATACTGAGAAATGAGTCCAAACTCTCTTATTCATACATCTATAAAGGAAGTAAATAATTAAAAGGAGTCTCCAAGTCTTCTACTGAGCTTCAGCTGGCTCCTCGCAGTACTCCTTGTGCTTAACTGATATATCCACGTATTCTCCACTATCTGGGGTGAGTAAACTCCAGGGAGTCAGAATTTCCTGACAAGTACAAATAACGAAAAGGAAATATGCAATATGTGCAGAGCATACAGATGTATATGAACAAGGAAAGCACATGTAATATGCAGTTATATGATACTTATTTTCATTACATAATTGTGTATTTGTAGTATGAATTTATTACTAAAATCTGTCATATAATATTCAAGTCAGAATGATAAATAAACATTCACAAAGCATAAGCATAGTCATATTATGGAGCAAGTCAAGTATAATAAGTACAACTAAACAATCAATAGTAATCATCATAAGAAACACACAACTACAAGGTTAATTATGAAGATGTCCCTAGGGGTTACTAATTAGGTGAGACTATTCCAACTGCCATGAGTTGTAGAACGTATCCTATTCTACGCCTACTACACATGTCAATTGGATCGATTGGTCTCATTCCATAACGTATTCTCCCATATTAATTAATGATTATTGTTATTTAAAAACTGTTAGTGTAAAACGACTCATGTACCCCAGCGGGAAACTCTGCCAGGAGTAATATAGTATAGTAGCATGTAATTAGAATGAGCTCATCAATAACTCATGTCACAAAGTGACATGTACTATGAAAATAAACACCACCATACCTTGTACGGGTATAGGTACTCAAGGTATACTTTCTCAATTTTCTCCATCAGTTTTCCCATATTAGCTCCGTGTCTTGTCATTTTGTAACCAATTTTTTTATAGATTGCATAAGCTGGTGCCAAGATCAACAATGCCACCATATTAGCCATGTGTCTTGTCGTTTTTGCAACCAATTTTATTGTAGAATATGAATATCCTTGCGTAAGCTAAGTGTCAAGATTAACCATGCCACCATGTCTTTATCAAGCTCATATAATCACTATATACCACTTTCTCAAGTAATTCAAAGTACATGCTTCATGTAAGTTTTTGTCCATGTCATTTAAATTTCGTATTCTTGTTCATATTCATGTTCATATTTCCATGGTGCCTTTCTACATGAATAAAGTCAGTCATGCTAGTTATTTGTCATAATGTAGCAATTTATTCAAGCATGACTCATGTAATTAATTAATACAACTTATAGAAAATAATTTTTTATAAATAATTAAAGACGTATAAATCAATATTAATATAGATGGGGCTTTTCTGCAAAACTTCAAGTAAGAGAAAATAGAACTGCATTTTAAAATAGCAAGCTGGACTAAAAAAATTTTAAGAAAACTTGTAAGGAGTAATATTTCAAGACTAAAAATAGAATTTAAAAACTTAGGGACTAAATAGAAATTTAATCAGGAACAAAAATGAATTCAGAATACTCAAGGACTTAACAGTATTTTTTTCAAAGCTGAAGCTATTTTAAAAAAAAAAAAAAATCAGAAAATAAGGTTAATGTGTGGAAGGTTAAGGAATTGTTTGAATGAAATAGTTTTAAGTATAAGAAAACTACAAATGTAGATACACACACGAAACAGGAAGTTCACTTGATTATGTTTGGGACCAAAATTTTAATCTAACAACAAATTATCTCTCATTCAATGATTGGGTTAAAGTAGATCATTATATTAATAAAAGAATAAAATCCACATTGAATCCACTAGTTCACAAGTACAATGTCCACAAAATTGTTAATAACAGCCCTTTCAAAATAGAAGGAAAATTCTCAATGAAAAATTAATCCAGTTGGGAAGTCTGTCAGTTAGGATCTAGGCACTGACATCAAGGCATGAATCAAGAGAAGGTGTATTCCTACCAATAGCAAACAAAATAATGTAACCAATGACCTGACATAGGATAGTGATAAACATTAATACATGATGGCTTGCCGATTGTTTATTTCAAGCACATGATGAGACTGACTGTTGATTTAATGATTTCGAGTTAATGTCGGTAAAAGAAATTTATATGATTAAAACGAAGTGAAATACAACTAATTATAAACCGCAAGTAATGTGTTAAATATAATCATTCACCACTGTAAGTGTAACCATCAATGTCAGTTTATGTTTCAATAGGAACATGGATAAATTTGATTAGATAAAAATATATGAGCATTCAACATATAACAGAATTGAGTAAAAGCATAGTATCACATCTTGAATTTGAAAAGAGAGGTAATAAAATTCACCACCGAATGCGTATCAGTTAACATTCATGGATTGACATTGAATAGTATCATAGAACTCAAAGTAAAGAAAATAACTGCAGAAGTGAGGGATGACATGATCTAGATCTTGTAAGGAAGTCCTAGGCATAAATTCTACCAGATTTAACATCAAAGAAAGAGAAAGGACTCTAGGTACTTGTCTTTTTGATGATTAAGATCCAACTCTTGATCGTACTTGGTGAATCCTCATGACCTCTTTTTTCTTCCTAGAGTAGATTGATTTTAAAGTTTTGGTGGATTAATTTCGAATTTATTCATAGGTGGTCATATAAGATGATTTTATCATGTTTTTTTTTAGTGTTTAGTTTAAGTTTGAATTGATTTTAGTTAGGATTTAATTATACTCACAAATTTAAATGTTTATCTATTAGTTTGAAATTGATTTGGGTGTGTTTTTAGATAAGACGAAATTTTACACGAATTTTAAATAATTTTTGTTTATTTTATCTTTGGGTATTCTTGGATTTAAAGAGATAAAGAATCAAGAAGAATTTAATTTTGATTTAGTTTCTCATTGGGTTTTGGGCATGAAATTCTAAACCCTATTGTATAGTAAATTAAGTTATGGGCTTTGAGTCACAATATTTATTATTGCTAAAATATTTTTTATTTCTAATTATTATATTTCCTATTTATTTATTTATGTAATGCCTCCTAATATCACCTATTAGGATAACAAATTCTTTGTTTAGAGTTTTATTTCATAACTGGCCCAATATCAGAGAAAAAGAGGGTTTGATGATAATTCTTAAGATAGTTCTTAGACAAAATGTCTCTTGGCCTTAAGATATGGAAAACATCTCTATCTGAAACTCATCTTGAGTATCGGGATATCCTGAATCCTGATCGCCACTGACCATGACTTTGTTTACTGTTTCATGGCTCCTACTACTATAAGAAAGTGAAGAAGAAGAATGCATTTGAGAAGCTATTGTTCCCATGGATTCTAAAAGTCTTTAAATGACACTTAGGTTTTAGAACTTCAAGGGGAAAAAATGGAATAATGTTTTCTCATAATGACATTTCCAAATTTTGACAAAGGTAACTGTACTAACAAAATATGTAGAATCTAATCAAGAAACTGCAGTATAAGATTCTGAAAAAAGAAACATTAATCTGCTTATTTTAAACACTGCTACTTTAGAAAAGAGAAAAAAGAAAAGAAAAGAAAAAGAAGTAATATTTCTATGTTTTAACTATGTCATACTCGGTAATAATAGTAACATCATAGAAGATAATTAGCTGAATAAAAAGATATTGTGTATGATAAGGCAACATTAATCTTACTTCTTGGCAATGATGAATACTTTTAAAAATAGATGCATCTCTCAGTCTTAATCCACAGTTATGATGGTGATTTTAAAGAAGAAAACTTAATTGCAGGAAGCAAAATAGACTAAAGGATCTCTTCAAAAACAGAGCAAATGAAGTAGCCTAGAAGGCTAACTGACAAACCACCCACACTGAGCCATCAAGGCTCTCTCTGAACACCCCTTTTACTAACTTAAATATGATAGTTACTGGAGAGGTGAACATTCCATCTTTTCATAGTACTCTAGGAACATGAAAAGGAAATACACATCTTACAATCAAATAAACAACAACAACAACAACAATAGAAGTAAACATCAGTTACATATATTCTACCTAGCAAGCACCACAAGATACATAAATCAAAGTGGATTCCAAACATACCTATGTTTGCATCTTGTAACATTGCGCGTGACACCCATTGACTTCTGAGGTTAATTGTGGCCTTCAACATAATCAATCTTTCAGAATAATAGACTTCAACCTCGCAATACTTATTGCTAATTTCACATAAACCCAATAATAGAATTTGTCAACAAGCTGGAAATATGTGATCCTCCAGGATACTTTGATCAATAATGTGCCGATTACAGTCCAAAATCCTATAATAAATCCTGATGCAGCAATGCCATAAATCAGTATCACATCAGTCTCGTCTTTTTTCTCTTCTGTACCTCCTTCTTCATGAGATGGTGCTTGAGAAGGCTCATTAATTGAGCATTCCAACAACAAGGGCCATCCACATAGTTCAACGTTGCCACTGTAGATCGAGGGATCAGTGAAGGATTGAAGCTGATTTTCTGATGGAATTCTTCCCGACAAGTTGTTGTGTGACAAGTTAAGGTGGCCTAGAAAATTTAGGTTGGACATGCTTGGAGGGATACTGCCTGAGAGATTGTTCATTGATAGATCGAGTGATTCCAACTGTTTCATGGCGCCAATATTTTCTGGGATCTTGCCGGTGAAGTGATTTCTAGACAAATTCAAGAAAACCAATCCATGTAGCTCTGTGAGATCTTTAGGAATCTCTCCGTAAAAACCATTGCATGATAGGTCTATGCTAATTACAAGAGAAAGCACTGTTGTGTACACAAGTTCCATTCCCTTTCCGGTCACCATAAGATTCTCTTTGTAAAAAGAAGAATCTTGTTCCATTCGCCTGTTCACATTTAGTGTCTGAAGCATGGCACTGAAATTCAAAGAAGAGGGAGAAAGAATGCCTGAGAGATTGTTGTCTGCAAGGTCCAAAACCTGCAGATTGGTAAGGTGGGAATTTGGAAAGGAGATGTCGCCACAAAAAGAATTTGACCGTAATCGAAGAACTCGCAATAGAGGCAAGTGCAGTCCTATCCATGTAGGAATGTCCCCTGATAATCTGTTTTCACCGAGATCAAGAACAACCAATTGTCGGCAATGCTGCAAGGACCAAGGGATCCTTCCAGTGAGACTATTATTTTCCAAATGCAATGATTGTAGATTTTTGAGGGATCCAATTGAGTCAGGTATATGACTTGACAAATTATTACTTGATAGATCAAGAACACCAAGATATGGACAATCAAACGAAGGAAGTCTTCCACCGAGGTTATTGTTTGATAGATCAAGTACTTGCAAACTATAGAAATTGAATGGTGGGATGATACCACTGAGATGATTATTAGATAGAGAGAGGGCAACAATGCTCTCGGCTGCAGCCAAACTTGAAGGGATAGGTCCATAAAATGAGTTATTAGATAGATCTATATATTCTAAATAAGTAGGATCCAAATCAGGTATATTACCATCAAAGTAGTTGGAACTCAAATTAAGATAATAATATTGGATTCTTTGAAGAGATGGTGGTAGTTGACCCCTAATCTGATTGTTCGACATGTCCAACCAAACAATATCATAATTCCAAAACCAAGAGGGAATGTTGGCTGAGATTCCAGCTGCAGACATAAAAAGAGACCACAGCATAGTTTGGGTTCGGATCCAATTGGGGAAGGCAGGCCCCAAATGACAAGAGCGCATATCAATTTCAGAGGCATTAAATGGAGGAACCCAATCTTGACTAAAGATCATTTCAAGGTGATTATATGATACAAAAATATCTTTTAAATTTATGAGGTTGGAAAAGTGGGCCTCTGTCATGCTACCCACAAATGAGTTTGAGTAGAGCTCCAAAACTTCCAATTTAGACAGCTGGCCTA
Source organism: Agave tequilana (assembly GCA_038442645.1). NCBI lineage: Eukaryota > Viridiplantae > Streptophyta > Magnoliopsida > Asparagales > Asparagaceae > Agave > Agave tequilana. The sequence continues at coordinate 76,360 of JAVJIF010007004.1, read as the reverse complement.
GTTTAGCTGGAATTGTCCCGTTCAAACTATTATTATATAAAGATAAATAATGTAGATCACTTCCCGGGCTACACCTGGACAATTCTTCTACTAGGCTCGTGATCTCGCCACCAATCTTGTTAGCGGACAGCTGTAGAAATTGCAATTTGCAGAGGCTTCCCAGAGTTCTGGTATTTTCCCGCTAATCTTATTATAGCTCAAGTCGAGATGTTGCAACTTGTAGAGCTTCCCAATATTTTTTGGTATCTCTCCAGTTATTTCATTTGCAGCCAAATCTAGATAGATCAAACAAGTAAAATTTCCCAGCGTCTCTGGAAGAGGACCAATAATATTGTTGTCAGCCAATTCTAGATGCTCCAATTTGCTGAAACTTGCTGATACTTTTAGAATCCTCAGTGCCTTGAAAGAACAACCCAAAGGTCAAGATGCCGAAGAGAGGTGATATTAAATAGCCAACTGGGTATGAGAGAACTAAATGTGTTATCAGATAGGTCAAGCATGGCAAGTGAAGTGAGATTGATATGCGGCAATGTATTAGGTATGTTTTCGAGATCAACATTTGACAGAAGCAGCACGGAGAGAGAAGGGAGCACGTTGATATCATGAATCCAATGGTCCCCAGATTTGGAGAGATTGACATTACTCATGTCAAGGTACTCTAGAGAAGTCATCGTAGAGAGCCAATGAAGATCTTTACCAACGCTCAAGGAAAAATAACCATATGTATTAGAATGAAGATCAAGAGAACGCAAGCTAGAGAGGTTTCCCAGATGCGGAGGAATGCTTCCAAAGAATCCGGCTTTGGATAGGTTGAGGTACTCTAGTTTTACCAAGGACCCAAGAAACTCAGGAATAGGGGTTTGAGAAAAATTGTTCATGCTAAGATCCAAGTACCTGAGATGTATCAAACCAAGCAGAGAAGAATTGAGCTTACTTGGACCAGGCTGGAGATTGTCATCTTCATGAATAAAGCGGAGATCGAGCTCAATAACATGGCCAGTTACATTGTCACAGCCCACACCTTGCCAACTGCAACAATCTGTGTCATCCCTCCAAGTAGAGAGCCAATTATTGCCAGGTGGTTGATAAATGCCTGCTTTGACAGCAAGGAGAGACCTCCTTTCGCTCTCTATGCAGCCGCCACCTCTCTTCATCAAGCGGACACCGAGTTCAACACTAGCATGGGCGCGACAGAGCGAGGATAAAATGAGGAGGAATCTAGTTATTCCTCTCAGCATGAGACACTCAGTTTTCCACATACTACTACTAGCATTAGCCATGAGATCAAGGACGACCTACAAGGCAACAATCGATTGTGTGGAGGCTTTCAAACAGCTCAAGGATAATTTATAGAAAAAGAAAATCAAGGGAGTATTGGACAAGTTAACTGTACAATTTGAGATTGAGCTACTTTTCTCACTCGTCACTGCACAATTTTTCAAACTAACTAGGTGAGTCAGTCTTCGATTGAAAAGAAAGGTGCGAAGGAACATGGTATGGAAATTGACTCTCTTTTGCAAGTCAAGTAAATACGAATCTTGTTTATCAACTGGGCATGTGTTGGCTGCTTGTGCTGGTTGTACCACCTAGCATTTTTCTTCCTGGCTTGATTGGTGGAAATTGTGGCCGCAATATTCTCTCTGTAAATTGAATCCTTTTTCACATAAATAACAGATTCTTGATTAAATTACAATCTGCATTACATTTTTTCTTGAACATGGTCTCTACAATTTAACAGCCAATTCCATTTATCAAAATCAAATATCTCAAACTCACCTGTGAACTTTGTCTGTAAGAAGAGAATATTGATTTGCCCAAATAGTTGATAAATCTGAAGAAATGAAATGAGCACATCCGACAGTGCATTGAAAAGAACATCTAGTTACACCACTATTGCAAAAATAGTGAAAGCAAATTATCCTTAAACTAAGAAAGGAGCTAACGAATTATCTAGGTGACAATCATTTGACAGTAATTGCTTGTCAACTACAAGAGGCAAACTGAAAATTTTAACAGTAACAGAAAACTAAGCTTTAAACTTGAACTCTATTATACTTAATTTTATTTTGGAAAGGCAGTGGAGTGGGAGTGCACCACCAGGACCAAGGCAAAAGTCAATAGAAGTAAGGTATTGCACATGAAATTAAATAACATTCTCTACAAGAGGCAAACTGAAAAAATTTAACAGTAACAGAAAACCAAGCTGTAAACTAGAACTCTATTTTGCTTAATATTATTTTGGAAAGGCACTGAAGCCACAGGACCAAGGCAAAAGTTAATAGATGTAAGTTATTGCACATGAAATTAAATGCCATTCTCTATTAGACCACTGATGTAAAAAGTACATGAGACACCATTCTCATTTCTAACTCCAACATAACGTTACGTAACCAACCATTCATAGGGCTGCTAATTGAGCGAATAAGTCGAGCTTTGATTAGAAAGACAAGTCTTTCCGTCACAGCAATCTGGGCCATACAATTCTTTCTCAACTTTGATGAGTAAGACGCTTCCAGAGAACAACTTTGATGACTATAAAGCGTCAGTTAGTGTAGAAATTTAACATCTTTAATTTGAGAGATACTTCTGGCGACCAAACAGCTAAACCATCAGTTGACGAAGACTTTGACAAAGCCTATATTATCGACAAAAGAGAAAAGACATTCACTATTGACTCAGCCAATAATACGAAAATTTACTTAGCCTACTAGTATTTTACATCCACCCAACATGTCTGTGACTCAAGCTGGTATCAATCAACACTTGTTTACTTACCTTTTCCTCTTCTGAAACAAAATGGCCAAGAAAGAATTCTTCTAGTGCCTTTCCATTTTAACAGTGCTTCGGCTCATAATCATCCATCCTTATTTCCCTGCCTGTATTCAGAGAATCGGAAAGAAAGCTGCATAGAAAGTAAGAGAACAACCCTTCTCACCTTCAAAGCAGGCCTCTAACGAAAGAGAATAATAGAATGTAACCAAAAAAATAAAAAAAATCTAGAAACAGATGAATGTAGAACTAAAATAAAAGAAAACAAAGAATTTTTGAAAGAAAGAGAACTAACTAAAAAAATGTGGAAAGAATAGAAATATAAATAAAATAATAAAATAACAAAATTATAGAAATGTAATCGAAAAGAAAAAGTTTGCGAAAATTCAAAAATAAAGAAAGAAATAAAGATTATAAAAACAGAAAATGCCAAAAAAATTCTTAAAAACAAAAAGAAAGACAAAATTCTAAAAAAAGATAAAAAAATTCTTTGAAGATAAGGACAAAAATATATAATATAAAATACAATAATAAAGAAAATAAAACTGAAGTGCAATTTCATTTATCAAAATCAAATGTCTCAAACTCTATCTCTGTAAAAAGAGAACATTAATTTGTACATATAGTTGATAAACTGAAGACATGAGATGAGCACATCTGACCGGTGCGTTGAAAAGAGAAATTACATTACTATTCTAAAAATAGTGAAAGCAAATTATCCTTTAAACTAAAGAAGGACCTAACGAATTATCTAGGTGCAATTATTAAACAGTAAATTGCTTCTCTGCTACAAGATGAAAACTGAAAAAAATTAACAGTAACAGAAACCCAAGCTGTAAACTAGGACTCTATTTTTGCTTAATTTTAATTTTTAAAGGTAGTGGAATGCTAGTGAACCCACAGCACCAAGGCAGAAGTCAACAGATGAAGGTATTGCACCTGAAATTAAATAACATTCTCCATCTGACCGCAATGTAAAAAGTGTTAGGATTTTGTCTTGTTTCCAAGAAAAGATGATTGTCCAAGAAGACCCAATCAAATTGGAGAAGAAGAAGAATGAGAAAAGAAGCAGATCAAGCAATTGGAGAGAGACAAGTCGACTAATAGAATCTATTAGTCGATTAATAGTGTTCAACAGAAACTCAGACATCTACATGATGTTGGCCCAGAGGCCTTCCACTCTAGTTTTGATGATGATCAACTCATGTAGTTATGTGTACTAATGATCTTGTGATTTTAGTTTCAGATCTCTAATCAAGATATTAGTTGGTGATTAGCTTCAACAAGATAGTTTGGAAGCATTCACATGATGATTCAAGAGCCCGAGCGTCAAAGATCATACATAGCACTCATTGGAGTCAAGCCCGGTGAATCAAGTTTTGGATCGAGTCGGCTTGGAGATTGCGCTCTACAAGAAGACATCGGTACCTAGTTTAGTTTTGTGTTTAGATCCAAATTGTAAAGATTAGAATAGTATGATATGCTCAAGTTCACAACACACACGTTTCATGTTTTAAATATTGGTTTTTGGTTTTAGGTTTAACCGATCTTGGTTTGCATGAATAGATATTATATCAAAACAAGTTTACATGATTTAATGTATATTAGATTTGTTCATGCTTCAACTATTTAAACAAACTTAGCTTGATAGTCTATTTCATGTGTTTCATGTTTTGGTATTTTTAACAAAACATATTTTGGAATTAAAGTCAAAAACATGGATATATATATGTTTTATGTATATAGGATTATATCCATATACATCATGCCTAAATGTTGTTTATCATGTTTTTGTATTTGGATGAGTTTTGGACAAAACGTATTTTCTATTCAAAATCCAAGTTTTAGAAAATACAGTTTTTAGTTTTTGGCAAAATTTCTATAACACAAAAATAGTTCAAAATGTTTGAGATTTGTGTTAAACTTTTTAACACAAGTTTGTATTTCAATGAAAAATGATAAAACTATTTTTGTGAATTTTTAGAGGTTTTATGGGAATTTATTGAATAATAAAAACCATAGTTTTTCAGCTCTGCTCAGCTGCTGCCAGGCTAGATCGGTCGACCGCACGGTCGACCGGATCAGGAGCCGGTCGCCCGTGACGGTCGACCGACGTGCACGGATACGTGCACGCTGGCTGCCCCATGGGCCGGTCGACCGCACTGTCGACCGACTGAATGCAGGCTACTCTCTGTTTTCTATGGTCGACCGCCCGGTCGACCGGTAGCTGCCAACGGTCAAAAAAATGACCGTTGGACGGTCGACCGACCGGTCGACCGGTAGTTCATTTTTGGCAATTTCTACTGCCAACGGCTATAATTTTCTGGGGGCTATAAATACCCCATTAATGGCCAGTTTTCACCAAGAATTTTTTGGACGAAATTTCTGAGCTTTCTCTAGTATTTGAACAAGTTTTAAAAAGAGTTTCTTTGTGCTAAAAAGATCAATCATATTTTTTAAAGTGTTTCATTATTTCAAAGAAAAATAGTCTTTTGGGAATTGATTTTGGCTCTATCATTCTATATCTTTGTGGTGATTTTCCAAGTGATTTTTCTTTATTTTAAACACTTTGTTTTCCACACTTGAGCTTCATTCTATCCCATCTATAAGGACTTTGTGTTTGTGGAAAAGAGATTGTTTGTGGTCTTTTGATCACCAAGTTGTAAACCCTTTATTTGCTTGGCTTTGTGCCTTTCCCTCATTGTGTTGAGGAGGTTGTGCAAGTGGGTTGTATCCCTCAAGTTGTGAGGTGATCCTTGTGTTGCTTTGTGCTAATCCCTCAAGTTGTGAGGTGATTGTTTGTTGGCTTGGAATTGTGCCTCAAGGAGGAGGTTGTGTTTGTAAGGAGAGGAGTTGGGTACTCCTTATAATTGTTATTGCCCTAAATCCTCGGTGGAGGTTCCCTTTGTGGGAGTCCTTTGTGGACAAGCTAGTGGAGTTGAAATCCTTCTGTGTGAAGGCGGAGATGTAGAGCTGGGTGCTCGAACCTCGAAACATATCTTGTTGTTTGCGCTTGATCCCTTGACTCTTACTCTATCTCTCTCTTTCTTTACTTTGTGCCTTGCATCATTTCACATTGATCATTCATATTTATATGCTTGGCTTGGTTGTGTGTGCATCACTTGTTGGTTGCATTTAGTGTAATTGCAATTAGTTTTTAAATGCCGCATTTAAGTTCACTAGATTAGCATTATCACCTATTCACCCCCCTCTAGGTGATTTCACATGAGTCAACTAATTGAAGGTATTAGTCAACTCATACAAGTATTAACTGACTAATGAAAGTATAAGTCGACTAACTTGATCGTGCTGAGTTTGTTTCTAATTCAGATTTCTATCCGATTAGGTTTTCTTTTCTGGTGGAGTACAAATAGAAACCAATTCCTATTCAATGAAGGATTTGTTTCTGAAGTTTAAAAGGTTTAGAATTCTTTTAAATCAAGAGAGTATTGGACAAGTTAACTGTACAATTTGAGATTGAGCTATTTTTCCTCACTCGTCACTGCACAACTTACCAAACTAACTAGGTGAGTCAGTCTTCCATTGAAAAGAAAGGGGTCGTCTTTTGAAGGAACATGGTATGGAAATTGAATCATGAACCTGGTCTCTACAATTTAACATCCAATTCCATTTATCAAAATCAAATATCTCAAACTCACCTGTAACATTTTTCTATAAGAAGAGAAAATTGATTTGCACAAATAGTTGATAAATCTGAAGAAATGAAATGAGCTCATCCGACAGTGCATTGAAAAGAACATCTAGTTACACCACTAATGCAAAAATAGTGAAGGCAAATTATCCTCTAAACTAAAAAAGGAGCTAACGAATTATCTAGGTGACAATCATTTGACAGTAATTGCTTGTCAGCTACAAGAGGCAAACTGAAAATTTTAACAGTAACAGAAAACTGAGCTGTAAACTAGAACTCTATTTTACTTAATTTTATTTTGGAATGGCAGTGGAGTGGGAGTGCACCACCAGGACCAAGGCAAAAGTCAATAGATGTAAGGTATTGCACATGAAATTAAATAACATTCTCTATTTGACTACTAATGTAAAAAGTACAAGAGACACCGTCCAAGAATACAGCTTCAGCTCATAGGCTCTTATTCGTGGCATTCTCATTTCTACATCCAATATAACGTTACGTAACCAACCATTCATAGGGCTGTTAATTGAGTGATTAAGTCGAGCTTTGATGAGAAAGATAAGTCTTTCCGTCACAGCAATCTGATCCATACAAGTCTTTCTCAACTTTGATGAGAAAGAGACTTATAGAGAATTTATTTGCTGATAATTGACTATAAAGCATCAGTGAGTGGAGAAAATTTAACATCTTTAATGTGAAAGATACTTCCAGCGACCGACAGGTAAACCATCAGTTGACGAAGACTTTGACAAAGCCTATATTATCGACAAAAGGGAAAAGACCTTCACTGTTGACTCAGCCCATAATGCGAAAATTTACTTAGCCTTCCAGTATTTTTACATCCACACACCATGTCGACTCCTAGCTGCTGTAAATTTTAGCGGGCCTGTGACTCAAGCTGGTATCAATCAACATTTGTTTGCTTACCTTTTCCTTTTCTGGAACCAAATGGCCAAGAAAGAATTCTTCTAGTTTCTTTCCATTTCAACAGTGCTTCAGCTCAAAATCATCCAATTCGTATTTCCTTGCTTGTATTCAGAGAATCGGAAAGAAAGCTGCATAAAAAGTAAGAGAACAACCCTTCTCACCTTCAAAGCACGCCTCTAACGAAAGAGAATAATAGAATGTAACCAAAAAAATAAAAAAATCTAGAAACAGATGAATGTCAAACTAAAATAAGAGAAAATAAAGAATTTTTGAAAGAAGAAAAATCCAGAAAAAAATTTAAAAAGAGAACTAACTAAAAGAAAAGTAGAAAGAAGAGAAATATAAATAAAATAATAAAATAACAAAACTATAGAAATGTAATTGAAAAGAAAAAGTTTGTGAAAATTCAAAAATAAAGAAAGAAATAAAGATTATAAAAAAATGCCAAAAAAATTCTTAAAAGCATAAAGGAAGACAAAATTCTAAAAAAAGATAGAAAAATTCTTTCAAGATGAGGACAAAAAATATATAACTTAAAATACAATAATAAAGAAAGTAAAAGGTTTATAACATATATATATATATAAATTAAAGTATCAAATAAATACAAAAAACTTTGTATAAAAACAAATAACCAATGGAGGAAAAAGAAAATAAATAATGAAAAAGAGAAAAGATAATTTTTTAATAAAAAATAGGAATTTTGAAAATTATGGAAAGAAACCAACATAAATAATTAGAGAAAATGTAAGGAATATTTTGCTACAACCATCTACTTCGCTTTATAATTAGAGGAAAATCAGCTTCATAATTTTGTTCGCTACAGCCTTATCCATGTCAGCATAAACTGATTCTTTCCCAACCGCCACTTCTTTATATATTTTTATTTTCTCTTTTACCTTCCCCATTATCCCCGACGTTGCTCTTCTCTCAACCATAACCCCAACGCAGAGTTATTCAAGGTAGCTCCCTCCCGGGGTAAGGGACGAAGCCCCAGGGAATTTTTTTTTAGATCGATTTTTGTAGATTTCGTTTGTTCATGTCCGCGATGAATTTTGTTTGTGTTTAGATCTGAAAAATATTAGAAATCAATCGATGTCAGTGGACAGGGTTTGCTAATGCTAACGTTACCGATATGAGGATTGTGACTCATGATCGTAGTCATCTATGAGGACTAACTCAGAAATAGGTCATTTTGGAGGACTGCGAAGCGATCATGGTCGCAGTCCTTACAAAAACTCAAAAATAGGGTATTCTGTGAGAACTACAATCGCAGTTCTCTTTTAGGGCTGCGATCATGATCGTAATCCTCATAAAAACTTAAATATAAGACATTTTTGTGAATATGATTATGTTCGCAATCCTAATAAAAAAGACTGCAATCAAGGTCGCAATCTATAAAGCCTCAAAAACATGATATTTTTGTGAAGACTGCGCTCATGATCGCAGTGATCGCAGTCCTCATAAATGTGAGAATTAAAACCAAATATCATCTTTCGTTAATGTGAGAGCGGTTCTGAAAGATGATGCTGTGCGTAATAGTACCATCGCTTTAGGAGAGGATGTAGATTTTACTCTTCTTAAATATTATCTAAAAAAAAGTGATGATAACTTATTTGAGATATCACACAAATTCTGTGTGGTTGATTTCTCAGAATTTACAAAAAATATTCTCGAGCATTTTCTTTCCAGACTTGATTGGTGGAAATTGTGGCTGCAGTATTCTCTGTAAATTGAATCCTTTTCCCCATAAATCACAGATATACGATGAAACTACAATCTGCATTACATTTTATCATGAACCTGGTCGCTACAATTTAACAGCCAGCAATCCAACTCCCCCCCCCCCCCCCCCCCCCCCCAAAACAAAACAAAGAGCAATTCCATTTATAAAAATCAAATATCTTAAACTCACCTGCAACCTTTTTATGTAAGAAGAGAATTAATTTGTACAAATAGTTGATAAATCTGAAGAACTGAAATGAGCACATCCGACAGTGCATTGAACAGAGCATCTAGTTACATTACTATTCCAAAAATAGTGAAAGCAAATTATCCTTTAAACTAAAAAAAGAGCTGACGAATTATCTAGGTGACATTCATTAGACAGTAATTGCTTGTCAGCTACAAGAGGCAAACTGAAAATTTTAACAGTAACAGAAAACTAAGCTGTAAACTAGAACTCTATTTTACTTAATTTTATTTTGAAAAGGCAGTGGAGTGGGAGTGCACCACCAGGACCAAGGCAAAAGTCAATAGAAGTAAGGTATTGCACATGAAATTAAATAACATTCTCTACAAGAGGCAAACTGAAAAAATTTAACAGTAACAGAAAACCAAGCTGTAAACTAGAACTCTATTTTGCTTAATATTATTTTGGAAAGGCACTGAAGCCACAGGACCAAGGCAAAAGTTAATAGATGTAAGTTATTGCACATGAAATTAAATGCCATTCTCTATTAGACCACTGATGTAAAAAGTACATGAGACACCATTCTCATTTCTAACTCCAACATAACGTTACGTAACCAACCATTCATAGGGCTGCTAATTGAGCGAATAAGTCGAGCTTTGATTAGAAAGACAAGTCTTTCCGTCACAGCAATCTGGGCCATACAATTCTTTCTCAACTTTGATGAGTAAGACGCTTCCAGAGAACAACTTTGATGACTATAAAGCGTCAGTTAGTGTAGAAATTTAACATCTTTAATTTGAGAGATACTTCTGGCGACCAAACAGCTAAACCATCAGTTGTCGAAGACTTTGACAAAGCCTATATTATCGACAAAAGAGAAAAGACATTCACTATTGACTCAGCCAATAATACGAAAATTTACTTAGCCTACTAGTATTTTACATCCACCCAACATGTCTGTGACTCAAGCTGGTATCAATCAACACTTGTTTACTTACCTTTTCCTCTTCTGAAACAAAATGGCCAAGAAAGAATTCTTCTAGTGCCTTTCCATTTTAACAGTGCTTCGGCTCATAATCGTCCAATCCTTATTTCCCTACCTGTATTCAGAGAATCGGAAAGAAAGCTGCATAGAAAGTAAGAGAACAACCCTTCTCACCTTCAAAGCAGGCCTCTAACGAAAGAGAATAATAGAATGTAACCAAAAAAATAAAAAAAATCTAGAAACAGATGAATGTAGAACTAAAATAAAAGAAAACAAAGAATTTTTGAAAGAAAGAGAACTAACTAAAAAAATGTGGAAAGAATAGAAATATAAATAAAATAATAAAATAACAAAATTATAGAAATGTAATCGAAAAGAAAAAGTTTGCGAAAATTCAAAAATAAAGAAAGAAATAAAGATTATAAAAACAGAAAATGCCAAAAAAATTCTTAAAAACAAAAAGGAAGACAAAATTCTCAAAAAAGATAAAAAAATTCTTTGAAGATAAGGACAAAAATATATAATATAAAATACAATAATAAAGAAAATAAAACTGAAGTGCAATTTCATTTATCAAAATCAAATGTCTCAAACTCTATCTCTGTAAAAAGAGAACATTAATTTGTACATATAGTTGATAAACTGAAGACATGAGATGAGCACATCTGACCGGTGCGTTGAAAAGAGAAGTTACATTACTATTCTAAAAATAGTGAAAGCAAAATATCCTTTAAACTAAAAAAGGACCTAACGAATTATCTAGGTGCAATTATTAAACAGTAAATTGCTTCTCTGCTACAAGATGAAAACTGAAAAAATTAACAGTAACAGAAACCCAAGCTGTAAACTAGGACTCTATTTTTGCTTAATTTTTATTTTTAAAGGTAGTGGAATGCTAGTGAACCCACAGCACCAAGGCAGAAGTCAACAGATGAAGGTATTGAACCTGAAATTAAATAACATTCTCCATCTGACCGCAATGTAAAAAGTGTTAGGATTTTGTCTTATTTCCAAGAAAAGATGATTGTCCAAGAAGACCCAATCAAATTGGAGAAGAAGAAGAATGAGAAAAGAAGCAGATCAAGCAATTGGAGAGAGACAAGTCGACTAATAGAATCTATTAGTCGATTAATAGTGTTCAACAGAAACTCAGACATCTACATGATGTTGGCCCAGAGGCCTTCTACTCTAGTTTTGATGATGATCAACTCATGTAGTTATGTGTACTAATGATCTTGTGATTTTAGTTTCAGATCTCTAATTAAGATATTAGTTGGTGATTAGCTTCAACAAGATAGTTTGGAAGCATTCACATGATGATTCAAGAGCCCGAGCGTCAAAGATCATACATAGCACTCATTGGAGTCAAGCTCGGTGAATCAAGTTTTGGATCGAGTCGGCTTGGAGATTGCGCTCTACAAGAAGACATCGGTACCTAGTTTAGTTTTGTGTTTAGATCCAAATTGTAAAGATTAGAATAGTATGATTGAAAAACACCTAGAGGGGGGGTGAATAGGTGTAATTGCTAATCTAACAATCTTTTAAAACTAAGTATGATAAATGATGCAACGATCTCTCAAAACAAGACTAAGAGCCGAATACCCCGTGAAGGATTCTGAACTCCTTCCTCCGGCTTCCCCTTGAAATGGGTTAGAGGTGCGCAATGCAACCTTGTTGTATGAGATATGATCGATCAAGGCAAAGTATGATGGATGAATAGTGAGATGCACACAATATAACACAAGTATCACAAGCTTGAAATAATAGCACAAAGAAAGAAATAAGATCACAAGCAAGTAATTGAAAGCAATATAGAGCAAGAGAAATTTAAAACAAGAATGGATACAAAGCAATCACAAACACAAATATTTGTTTCGAGGTTCGAGCCATCGCTCTACTCCCCGCCTTCACCTCCGTGAAGGGTTTCCACTATCCACCGAGGACGAATACAATGGTCTACCGAAGACCCGAGCACCGAGCTCCACCACTTACAAGACCTCTACCGAAGAGGTGTCTCCACAAGATTAAGAAGATCACAAGAACAAGAGTGATCACAACAAGATCACCAAACTCTTTTACAACACTCTCACTCTTTTTACAACTTCACTATAGAATGAGTTAGGAATTTTTGGCTCTATGAAGTGTAGTGAGAAAATCTCAGTTGTAGAGTGATATTAGTAATCAAACACAACTGAAAAACTAGCTCAAAAGAATTGGAAATGAAAGCCTTAAACAATTTTTCTTCTCTTTTGAAAACAATGAAAGCTTGAGGATTTTTCTTAGTGTTTTGTAAGAGGGTCTTCTCCTCTATTTATAGGGAGAGAAATAGATTTAAAACAATTTATTTAGACCTTATTTGCTCTGAAAAATTCTGGAAAACCCTGAAAAAGTCTGCCAAAAAGCAGTCAACAAAATAGATTTCAGAATTGCACAAAAGAGGAAAGAGCCGTTGGGCAGCAGCAGGCTTGGCGGTCGACCGGGCCGGTCGACCGCCAGCTCAGCTGGCAAAGAGCCGTTGGCTCGGGTCGACCGGGCCGGTCGACCGACACTAAAAACAAAAACAAATTTATCTTCGAGCGGTCGACCGGGCCGGTCGACCCAGAAAACCCGAGAGCAACTGCTTTCAGTCGGTCGACCGGGGCGGTCGACCGACAGACGTGCACAAGTGTGCACGTCCTGGCACTGGCGCCGGTCGACCGGGCCGGTCGGCCGGTCACCCTGAAAACAGAAAAGTAGCAGGATTTTTAACATGAAAAATTTGTGAAAATTGTTTTGAGGTAGGGAAAGTTAAGTAATCATGCTGGAAAGGGTATACATACATGATCTAAACAAGATATATATATTTGTAAAATTAAGGGTCATGTATATATATACTAAGGCATGAAACATAAATTTTTGACAAACGAAAACTTGGATAAAAACGTGTGTGTGTATCCTAGAGCCAATATTCAAAACTCAAACTTTAACATTCTAATTCTTACATTGTTCTAAGTACTACAAGTGCTTCAAGAGGGCTTGTCACCATCAAGGTCTTCAACACTTGAGTCTTGAGCCCACTTTGAGTTGACTTGAGTCCAAAACACTTTCTTTTAGGGTGTAAACCTTTTAGTAGAGTTAGAACCCTGAAACACACTTAAACAATAAACAATATTAGTACAAATAACCAATATGTTTTGTAATCATCAAAACACACTAAATATGGGTGATTGTAACCTTGGCCAACAATCTCCCCCTTTTTGATGATGACAAAACATATTGGTTATTTAAACAAAAGTGAAAGAAGAGCTTGGAAAGCTCCCCCTCAAATAATGCTATGTATCAAGAAAAGCTAAACACATAGTTTTGTCAAGATGCTCAAATACATCAAAATACATCATAAACAAGCAAAACTCTTTTTCTTTTGCTTCATTAAAACATTTCTTTTTCATTAAAACATTTCTTTCTCCCTCTTTTTGTCATACATCAAAAAGGGTTAACACAAAACAAACAAAATATTTAAGAGAAATTTGTATTTAAGAATCCATAATACAAACATTCAACTCACCACAAATAAAGGAAAATCTAGCATAGTCTAAAGGTTTAGTAAAAATATCGGCAAGTTGAAAATCGGTAGAAACATAATCAATATCAATATCACCTTTCTCATAATGATCTCTAAGAAAGTGATACCTAATGTCAATGTGTTTGGTTTTACTATGTTGATTTGCATTCTTTGTCATGTGAATAGTACTAGTATTATCACAAAATATTTTAACATGATCAAAGTGTAAATCATAGTCAAGGAGAGTATATTTCATCCAAAGAACTTGTGCACAACAAGCTCCGGCCGCAACATACTCCGCTTCGGCGGTTGAAAGGGCTACCGAATTTTGCTTTTTGGAAGACCAAGATACAAGACAATTACCTAGGAATTGACATGTTCCACTTGTGCTCTTCCTATCTACCCTACAACCCGCATAGTCGGCATCCGAAAAACTCGTCATTGAAAATTGGCCGGTTTTCGGATACCACAAACCCATTTCAATAGTACCCTTAAGGTATCTAATTATGCGTTTAACCGCAATTATATGAGACTCTTTAGGATAAGATTGAAAACGTGCACAAAGACAAACGGAAAACATAATATCCGGCCTACTAGCCGTCAAATACAATAAACTACCAATCATGCTACGATAAAGCTTAATGTCTACACTTTTACCTTGTTCATCCTTGTCAAGCTTGGTAGTTGTTGCCATGGGAGTTTTGCTCACTTTAGATCCTTCAAGCCCGAACCTTTTGATTAGTTCCTTTGTGTACTTGGCTTGATTGATGAAGATCCCATCCTTTCTTTGCTTGATTTGGAGTCCAAGGAAATAGTTGAGTTCCCCCATCATAGACATTTCAAATTCTTCCTTCATGCATGATTCAAAAACTTGGCAAAGAGATTCATTAGTAGAACCAAAAATAATGTCATCAACATAAATTTGCACAATAAGAATATCTTTTTCTACATGTTTTGTAAACAAAGTTGTGTCAATTTTTCCTTTCTTAAAACCATTTGAAATTAAAAATGAAGAAAGTCTTTCATACCAAGCCCTAGGGGCTTGTTTTAAACCATAAAGAGCTTTATCTAATTTAAACACAAAATCCGGATGTGTAGGATCAACAAACCCGGGGGGTTGTTCAACATACACCTCCTCTTCAATAAAACCATTTAGAAAAGCACTTTTAACATCCATTTGAAATAATTAAAATCTTTATATGAGGCAAATGCTAGTGTCATCCGTATGGCTTCAAGCCGTGCTACGGGTGTAAAGGTTTCTTCAAAATCGATTCCTTCGATTTGAGTGTAACCTTGGGCAACTAACCTAGCTTTATTCCTAACAACGTTACCCGATTCATCCAACTTGTTCTTAAAGATCCACTTAGTACCAATTGTTGGTCTATCGTGGGGCCTAGGAACAAGATGCCAAACTTGGTTGCGCTCAAATTGATTGAGTTCCTCTTGCATAGCTAGCAACCAATATGAATCGGCCTCGGCTTCGAGGACGTTCTTGGGTTCAATATGAGAAATAAATGCATAATGGCCACAATAGTCATGAAGTTTAGAGCGAGTGGTTACCCCTTTTGATACTTCACCTATGACGAGGTCCTTGGGATGATGAGGATTGTATCTCCAACCCTTTGGAAGTTGTTGAGTAGGCTCCACATCAATTGATTGAATTCATGTCCTTGAGCCTCTTCTACTTTAGCTTCACTTCCTTCATCATCCTTTGGCTTGTCGCCCAAGGGAGGTGTATCCTCCAAGGTCACTTTCTCCAAGCCTTCATCCAATGCATCTATTTCTACAACATTCTTAACAAACAAGTTAGATTCCTCAAACTTAACATGTATAGATTCCTCAATAGTCAAAGATGATCTATTGAAGATTCTATAAGCCTTGCTAGTGTTAGAATAACCAACAAAAATAGCCTCATAAGATCTAGCATCAAATTTTCCTAAGTTATCTTTTGTATTTAAAACAAAACATTTGCATCCAAAAACCTTGAAATATGAAACATTTGGTTTTCTAGAAAAGTACATTTCAAAAGAAGTTTTTGAAGTATTTTTATACAAGAAAACACGATTTGATATATAGCATAATGTATTAACGGCCTCGGCCCACAAATAATGTGGTAGATCATATTCACTTAACATTGTCCTAGCCATCTCTTGTAAAGTTCGATTTTTCCGTTCAACTACTCCATTTTGTTGTGGAGTTCTAGGACAAGAAAGTTCATGCTTTGTTCCATTTTCTTCACAAAAAGTGGTAAAGGGTAGGTTAATGAACTCACCTCCTCTATCACTTCTTATTCTTAAAATCGAAACATCTTTTTCTTTTTCAACTCTTTTCTTAAAAGTTTGGAAATATGAAAAAGCTTGATTTTTGTGCTCAAGAACGAAAACCCAAGTAAATCTTGAAAAGTCATCAACCAAAACAAATGCAAATCTATTCCCACTTAGACTTTTGGTTTGTGTAGGGCCAAATAGATCCATATGGATTAACTCCAAAGGACGTGATGTCATGATATCCTTAATTGATTTGAAAGAAGACTTAGTTTGTTTTCCAAATTGACATGCGTCACAAACTCGGTCCTTTTCAAAACTCAAACAAGGAATACCTTTCACCATTTCCTTTGTGTTTAACCTAGAAATATGATCAAATGAAATATGGCCTAATCTTCTATGCCACAACCAAGAGTCATCATCGAGGGCTTTTAAACAAGTAATATTACAAGACATATTAGACATATCTATCATATAAACATTACTTTCACGAAAACCGGAAAACACACAAGTATTTGAAATTCTATCAATTACTTTACAAACTACATTATCAAAAACAACATCAAAGCCTTTATCACAAAGTTGACTAATACTCAAGAGGTTATGCTTGAGGTCATCAACTAAAACTACATTCTCAATTAAAGGGGATGTGCCGAGTTTTACATTACTAATACCGATGATTTTACCCTTGGCATCATCTCCGAAGGTGACGGTGCCACCTTCATGGTATCTTGATAGGGTTGCAAAGTTGTTGATGTCCCACGTCATGTGCCTTGAGCAACCACTATCAAGATACCACAATCCTCTACGTCGTTGGGCTTTGGAAGGTACCTATATCATTTAACAAAATCGTTGACTTTGGTACCCAAACTTTCTTGGGTCCTTGAAAGTTAGTGTTTCGAACCCAAATATTATGATAAGATGCACTTAGTCTATCATAGCAAAAATTGGCTAAGTGTCCTTTCCGCCCACAATGTGAACATGAGAACACTCTTCCATACATGAATGCATAATGTGTGTGTGTAGTGTGAGCATGTTTTGGGGGTTTGCCACGATGTAAAGGTTGTGTGGTATGAACATGAGCATGTACATGATGAGTATTTTTCTTAGGGGCTTGTTTCTTAGAAAACATAGCCTCTATCTTCTTTTTATCAAACTCATAATTTTTCAAAACAATTCCTAATGAATCTATTCTTTCCTTAAGCATGTTAATCTCATTAGAATCAACTAGTGGGGACTTGCCTTTACAAGAGATCTTGTACTTATCAAAATCATTTTTAGTTGTAGCTAAAGTAGAGAGCAAGTCATCCTTTTCTTTAGAAAGATTTACTACTTGAAGACTAAGAGATTCATTTTCCTTTTTCATTTTTAAATACTTTTTCTTTAGAAAATCATAATTATGAGACAATTCTACAAAAGCTTCTCCTAGTTCATCCATAGATAATTCTTCATCAAAAGAAGTGGAAGGGGTTACCTTGCTTGTGCTTTCATTAGCCATGAAGCACATGTTAGCGGTGTCGATCTCCTCCTCAGATTCACTCTCGGAATCCCATGTAGCCTTCATTGCTTTCTTCTTGAAGGGCTTCTTGGATATGGAGGGCTTTAGTTTGTCCGGACACTCCGCTACAATGTGTCCCGGTCTTTGGCAATTGAAGCATATAATCTTTCGTTCTTCTTTGCCTCCTTGCCATCTCTTTCTTCCTTGAAATTTCGCCTTGTTGTACATCCTCCGGACGTTCTTCACAAGAAGTGAGAGCTCTTCGTCATCTTCTTCTTCATCGTCGTCTTCGGAGTGTGTGGATTGACTCTTGAAGGCTATGGTCTTTTTCTTGGAAGGAGCAATGTCCTCCCTTGCTTTCCTCTCCATCTCATGGGTTTTGAGGTTCCCAATGAGACCAATTAGCTCCATCTCCTCTTTGTCATTGAGTTCCTTCAAGGTTGTTGCTTTTACTTCCCATGAAGGAGGAAGAGCCCGGATGATCTTTCTTACTCTTTGATCATTGTCAATAGCATCACCTAGAGAAGAAAGTCCATTAGTGATCTTTGTAAATTTTGTAACCATATCATCTATGGTTTCATGTTCTTGCATGCTAAAGTTCTCATATTGGGACCGAAGAAGGTCTATCTTAGCCCTCTTCACTTGTGAGGTCCCCTCATGTGTGACTAACAAGTGTGACCAAATCTCGAATGCGGATTTGCAATGGATGACTCTAGCTATGTCATCATCATTGAGGGCTTGAAGTAGTGCATAGTGAGCCCTAGCATTGGCATCAAATTCTTTGGTCTCTATTTCGGACCAAGTAGATTCATCACCGGGGGGTGCACTAAAGAGTTTGGTCACGGCCTTTGCAACTCGACTACCTAGAGATTGCAAGAAAACGGTCATCTTAACTTTTCATATGGGAAAGTTAAGTCCATCAAACTTAGGGGGTGTCTTGATACCATCGGCCATCTTTACTAAGTGAGTATGAGTGAAATGATTAGCAATATTAGGATCTCTCTAAGGTTGTTAAGCCAAAGTCCTAGAGTCCAAGCTCTGATACCAATTGAAAAACACCTAGAGGGGGGTGAATAGGTGTAATTGCTAATCTAACAATCTTTTAAAACTAAGTATGATAAATGATGCAACGATCTCTCAAAACAAGACTAAGAGCCGAATACCCCGTGAAGGGTTCTGAACTCCTTCCTCCGGCTTCCCCTTGAAATGGGTTAGAGGTGCGCAATGCAACCTTATTGTATGAGATATGATCGATCAAGGCAAAGTATGATGGATGAATAGTGAGATGCACACAATATAACACAAGTATCACAAGCTTGAAATAATAGCACAAAGAAAGAAACAAGATCACAAGCAAGTAATTGAAAGCAATATAGAGCAAGAGAAATTTAAAACAAGAATGGACACAAAGCAATCGCAAACACAAATATTTGTTTCGAGGTTCGAGCCACCGCTCTACTCCCCGCCTTCACCTCCGTGAAGGGTTTCCACTATCCACCGAGGACGAATACAATGGTCTACCGAAGACCCGAGCACCGAGCTCCACCACTTACAAGACCTCTACCGAAGAGGTGTCTCCACAAGATTAAGAAGATCACAAGAACAAGAGTGATCACAACAAGATCACCAAACTCTTTTACAACACTCTCACTCTTTTTACAACTTCACTATATAATGAGTTAGAAATTTTTTGCTCTATGAAGTGTAGTGAGAAAATCTCAGTTGTAGAGTGATATTAGCAATCAAACACAACTGAAAAACTAGCTCAAAAAGAATTGGAAATGAAAGCCTTAAACAATTTTTCTTCTCTTTTGAAAACAATGAAAACTTGAGGATTTTTCTTGGTGTTTTGTAAGAGGGTCTTCTCCTCTATTTATAGGGAGAGAAATAGATTTAAAACAATTTATTTAGACCTTATTTGCTCTGAAAAATTCTGGAAAACCCTGAAAAAGTCTGCCAAAAAGCAGTCAACAAAACAGATTTCAGAATTGCACAAAAGAGGAAAGAGCCGTTGGGCAGCAGCAGGCTTGGCGGTCGACCGGGCCGGTCGACCGGTCGACCGCCAGCTCAGCTGGCAAAGAGCCGTTGGCTCGGGTCGACCGGGCCGGTCGACCGACACTAAAAACAAAAACAAATTTATCTTCGAGCGGTCGACCGGGCCGGTCGACCCAGAAAACCCGAGAGCAACTGCTTTCAGTCGGTCGACCGGGGCGGTCGACCGACAGACGTGCACAAGTGTGCACGTCCTGGCACTGGCGCCGGTCGACCGGGCCGGTCGGCCGGTCACCCTGAAAACAGAAAAGTAGCAGGATTTTTAACATGAAAAATTTGTGAAAATTGTTTTGAGGTAGGGAAAGTTAAGTAATCATGCTGGAAAGGGTATACATACATGATCTAAACAAGATATATATATATATTTGTAAAATTAAGGGTCATGTATATATATACTAAGGCATGAAACATAAATTTTTGACAAACGAAAACTTGGATAAAAACGTGTGTGTGTATCCTAGAGCCAATATTCAAAACTCAAACTTTAACATTCTAATTCTTACATTGTTCTAAGTACTACAAGTGCTTCAAGAGGGCTTTTCACCATCAAGGTCTTCAACACTTGAGTCTTGAGCCCACTTTGAGTTGACTTGAGTCCAAAACACTTTCTTTTAGGGTGTAAACCTTTTAGTCTAAAGTTAGAACCCTGAAACACACTTAAACAATAAACAATATTAGTACAAATAACTAATATGTTTTGTAATCATCAAAACACACTAAATATGGGTGATTGTAACCTTGGGCCAACAATGATATGCTCAAGTTCACAACACACACGTTTCATGTTTTAAATATTGGTTTTCGGTTTTAGGTTTAACCGATCTTGGTTTGCATGAATAGATATTATATCAAAACAAGTTTACATGGTTTAATGTATATTAGATTTGTTCATGCTTCAACTATTTAAACAAACTTAGCTTGATAGTCTATTTCATGTGTTTCATGTTTTGGTATTTTTAACAAAACATATTTTGGAATTAAAGTCAAAAACATGGATATATATATATATATATATATATATATATATATATATATATATATATATATATATATATATGTTTTATGTATATAGGATTATATCCATATACATCATGTCTAAATGTTGTTTATCATGTTTTTGTATTTGGATGAGTTTTGGACAAAACGTATTTTCTATTCAAAATTCAAGTTTTAGAAAATACAGTTTTTAGTTTTTGGCAAAATTTCTATAACACAAAAATAGTTCAAAATGTTTGAGATTTGTGTTAAACTTTTTAACACAAGTTTGTATTTCAATGAA
Organism: Agave tequilana; assembly: GCA_038442645.1. Taxonomy (NCBI): domain Eukaryota; kingdom Viridiplantae; phylum Streptophyta; class Magnoliopsida; order Asparagales; family Asparagaceae; genus Agave; species Agave tequilana. The sequence goes on along the minus strand of JAVJIF010007004.1, from coordinate 55,478 downwards.
AAATGATAAAACTATTTTTGTGGATTTTTAGAGGTTTTATGGGAATTTATTGAATAATAAAAACCATAGTTTTTCAGCTCTGCTCAGTTGCTGCCAGGCTAGATCGGTCGACCGTACGGTCGACCGGATCAGGAGCCGGTCGCCCGTGACGGTCGACCGACGTGCACGGATACGTGCACGCTGCCTGCCCCATGGGCCGGTCGACCGCACTGTCGACCGACTGAATGCAGGCTACTCTCTGTTTTCTACGGTCGACCGCCGGTCGACCGGTAGCTGCCAACGGTCAAAAAAATGACCGTTGGACGGTCGACCGACCGGTCGACCGGTAGTTCATTTTTGGCAATTTCTGCTGCCAATGGCTATAATTTTCTGGGGGCTATAAATACCCCATTAATGGCCAGTTTTCACCAAGAATTTTTTGGACGAAATTTCTGAGCTTTCTCTAGTATTTGAACAAGTTTTAAAAAGAGTTTCTTTGTGCTAAAAAGATCAATCATATTGTTTTTAAAGTGTTTCATTATTTCAAAGAAAAATAGTCTTTTGGGAATTGATTTTGGCTCTATCATTCTATATCTTTGTGGTGATTTTTCAAGTGATTTTTCTTTGTTATAAACACTTTGTTTTCCACACTTGAGCTTCATTCTAATCCCATCTATAAGGACTTTGTGTTTGTGGAAAAGAGATTGTTTGTGGTCTTTTGATCACCAAGTTGTAAACCCTTTATTTGCTTGGCTTTGTGCCTTTCCCTCATTGTGTTGAGGAGGTTGTGCAAGTGGGTTGTATCCCTCAAGTTGTGAGGTGATCCTTGTGTTGCTTTGTGCTAATCCCTCAAGTTGTGAGGTGATTGTTTGTTGGCTTGGAGTAGTGCCTCAAGGAGGAGGTTGTGTTTGTAAGGAGAGGAGTTGGGTACTCCTTGTAATTGTTATTGCCCCAAATCCTCGGTGGAGGTTCCCTTTGTGGGAGTCCTTTGTGGACAAGCTAGTGGAGTTGAAATCCTTCTGTGTGAAGGCGGGGATGTAGAGCTGGGTGCTCGAACCTCGAAACATATCTTGTTGTTTGCGCTTGATCTCTTGACTCTTACTCTATCTCTCTCTTTCTTTACTTTGTGTCTTGCATCATTTCACATTGATCATTCATATTTATATGCTTGGCTTGGTTGTGTGTGCATCACTTGTTGGTTGCATTTAGTGTAATTGCAATTAGTTTTTAAATTCCGCATTTAAGTTCACTAGATTAGCATTATCACCTATTCACCCCCCCTCTAGGTGATTTCACATGAGTCAACTAATTGAAGGTATTAGTCAACTCATACAAGTATTAACTGACTAATGAAAGTATAAGTCGACTAACTTGATCGTGCTGAGTTTGTTTCTAATTCAGATTTCTATCCAATTAGGTTTCCTTTTCTGGTGGAGTACAAATAGAAACCAATTCCTATTCAATGAAGGATTTGTTTTTGAAGTTTAAAAGGCTTAGAATTCTTTTAGATCAAGAGAGTATTGGACAAGTTAACTGTACAATTTGAGATTGAGCTATTTTTCCTCACTCGTCACTGCACAACTTACCAAACTAACTAGGTGAGTCAGTCTTCCATTGAAAAGAAAGGGGTCGTCTTTTGAAGGAACATGGTATGGAAATTCAATCATGAACCTGGTCTCTACAATTTAACATCCAATTCCATTTATCAAAATCAAATATCTCAAACTCACCTGTAACATTTGACAAAAATAGTGAAAGCAAATTATCCTTTAAACTAGAAAATTTGACAGTAATTGCTTGCAGCTACAAGAGGCAAACTGAAAATTTTAACAGTAACAAAAAACTAAGCTGTAAACTAGAACTCTATTTTACTTAATTTTATTTTGGAATGGCAGTGGAGTGGGAGTGCACCACCAGGACCAAGGCAAAAGTCAATAGATGTAACGTATTGCACATGAAATTAAATAACATTCTCTATTTGACTACTAATGTAAAAAGTACAAGAGACACCGTCCAAGAATACAGCTTCAGCTCATAGGCTCTTATTCGTGGCATTCTCATTTCTACATCCAATATAACGTTACGTAACCACCCATTCATAGGGCTGCTAATTGAGCGAATAAGTCGAGCTTTGATGAGAAAGATAAGTCTTTCCGTCACAGCAATCTGATCCATACAAGTCTTTCTCAACTTTGATGAGAAAGAGACTTCTAGAGAATTTATTTGCTGATAATTGACTATAAAGCATCAGTGAGTGGAGAAAATTTAACATCTTTAATGTGAAAGATACTTCCAGCGACCGACAGGTAAACCATCAGTTGACGAAGACTTTGACAAAGCCTATATTATCGACAAAAGAGAAAAGACCTTCACTGTTGACTCAGCCAATAATATGAAAATTTACTTAGCCTACTAGTATTTTACATCCACCCAAGATGTCTGTGACTCAAGCTGGTATCAATCAATACAAGTTTACTTACCTTTTCCTCTTCTGAAACAAAATGGCCAAGAAAGAATTCTTCTGGCGCATTTCCATTTCACCAGTGCTTCAGCTCAAAATCATCCAATCTGTATTTCCTTGCCTGTATCCAGAGAATCGGAAAGAAAGCTGCATAAAAAGTAAGAGAACAACCCTTCTCACCTTCAAAGCACGCCTCTAACGAAAGAGAATAATAGAATGTAACCAAAAAAATAAAAAAATCTAGAAACAGACAAAGAATTTTTGAAAGAAGAAAAATCGAGAAAAAAATTTAAAAAGAGAACTAACTAAAAAAAAAGTAGAAAGAATAGAAATATAATAAAATAATAAAATAACAAAAATATAGAAATGTAATTGAAAAGAAAAAGTTTTCGAAAATTTAAAAATAAAGAAAGAAATAAATATTATAAAAACAAAAAAATGCCAAAAAAATTCTTAAAAACAAAAGGGAAGAAAAAATTCTAAAAAAAGATAGAAAAATTCTATGAAGATGAGGACAAAAAATATATAATATAAAATACAATAATAAAGAAAATAAAAGGTTTAGAACTTATATATATATAAATTAAAGTATCAAATAAATACAAAAAACTTTGTAAATAAAAACAAATAACCAATGGAGGAAAAAGTAAATAAATGATTGGAAAAGAGAAAAGATAATTCTTTTAATAAAAATAAAAATTAGGAATTTTGAAAATTAAGGAAAGAAATCAAAATAAATAATTAGAGAAAATGTAAGGAATATTTTGCTACAACCATCTACTTCGCTTCATAATTAGAAAAAAAACTCAGCTTCATAATTTTTTTCGCTACAGCCTCATCCATCTCAGCATATATTGATTCTTTCCCAACTGTCACTTCTTTAAATATTTTTATTTCCTTTTTTACCCTTCCCAATCACCCCTGACGTTGCTCTTCTCTCAACCATAATCCCGACACAGAGTTATTCGAGGGAGCCCTCTCCAGGGGTAAGGGGCGAAGCCCCAGGAATTTTTTTGAGATCCATCTTTTGTAGATTTCATTTGTTCGTGCATGCGATGAATTTTGTTTGTGTTTAGATCTGAAAAATATTAGGAATCATTCGATGTCAGTGGACAGGGTTTGTTGATGCTAACGATGCTAATATGAGGATTGTGACTCATGATCGCAGTCATCTGTGAGGACTGACTCAGAAATAGGGCATTCTGTGAGAACTGCAACCACAGTTCTCTTTTAGGACTGCGATCATGGTCGCAATGCTCATAAAGACTCAAATATAAGACATTTTTGTGAATACTGCGATCATGTTCGCAATCCTAATAAAAAGGACTGCAGTCAAGGTCGCAATCTATAAAGCCTCAAAAACATGATATTTTTGTGAAGACTGCAATCATGATCGCAGTGATCACAGTCCTCATAAATAGTGCATTTTGTGAGGACTGCGATCATGATCAGAGTCCTCAGAAACAGGGCTGTGAACATTTTGTGAGGATTGATATCATAGTCACAGTCCTAGAAATAAGACATTTTTTGTAAAGACTGCGATCATAGTCGCAGTCCTCTATATTGTTGTAATACCCCGCCCAGGCAGGTACGGGAACACTACTGCGACGTACATACGCTGGGTTGGTACACCCTCACGTATGTACGCCAGGAATCAGTATAGTCAAGAGTCAGAGTGTGGAAGCACGGTGATAATAAACATTCCAATTGAAAAGGGTTACAAATACATAGTTATCACAGGGTGTAACTTATATATTACATGAATATTACATCACCAGAAGGCGCAAGTAAGTAAGATTACAAGACAAGAGAAGACCGGTAGATGCTCACGAGCTGCGAAAAGAAATCTTGCAAGCTAGTCAAAAGAGGGCAGATCGGGGATGAACTACGGCTGATCTGCTTGATCCACAAGGAAAGCTCGATCCTCCGCTAAAGGGTCCACTTCGTTCCACTCTCAGAGATTTGGACATGAAGTTTTTGGGTTGTCAGAAGGCAACCCGGCGAGTATGTAAAATGAAGCCAATTAGCGTGCACAGGCAATCACACGTGAGTACAACAATGAGTCAGCCAAATGGCATGTAATTGGGATCGACTATCCAGTCGATCGGCAAACCCCAACGATCAAAAATTTTACCGTTGGCGGTCGACTAACAGGCCCATCTGCCTGTATTTGGATCCCAACGGCTAGTTTTCTGATTGAGATTTTCCCTGCACACAAAATATAGAATGTTAGATTTAGAAATAGAGATGTGCGAGGTTCTCAATTCTAATCCGCGGTAGCAATGGCTATGCGGGTCGTGATCCTCAGGGAGGGACTAGCGATGGAAGCGTTTAAGTAAGTTATCTCTTTTTGTTTATTTTATTATTTACAATGGTATTTACAATGAGTAGGGAAAGAAATTGGAAAGATGTGGAAGATGTGGTTATCTATACTAAAGAAATAAAAGAAAGAAAGTTAAACACATACCTACCTCTTCTGCCCTGTTTACCTTTAATCCGTTTGCAACGACTTACCTTGTCTTTGAAGGCATTCAAGTATGGCGTATAGGATCTTCCACCTTCACGATCTACACTACAAAAAGAAAAGACTAGCAAGAGAAGGTTTGTTCATCTCCATAGGCCATCAAGGGCACTTCTTCGGCTAGGCAGTCTCGAAGCAATCAGATCTCATGGTTTACAAAACATCAGAGAAAAACAATAAAAGAAAACAAGAACAGAGAAAACAAGAATAAAATAAAAAGAACAAAAACAAACCTTGAGTCGATTCAATTTACAATGGAGGAAAAGCAAGACTTACACCGATGTCACCTCAGTACAAGTATGAACTCCTTCCTCCATGAAAGCATCCTCTCCTCTCAGTTACAAAAAAAATTACAAAAGAAAACGAAAATAAAAACTAACCTAAATTACAAGTTAGCCTAAAAACCCTAGATTTTGCTCTGTAGTTCGCTGTGTGTCCTTCTCGGTTGCACTGCAGGGGTATTTATAGGTGCAGAAGGAAGTAGAGTCCCAGAACGACTCCTCCACGAAAACCTGTACCCTGGCTTATCCAAACTGCCGCGGAAACGCGGCTTGGGCCGCGTTTCCGCGGCCATGCAATGGCGGCTGGCCACGTGCTTTGGCGCGTGGCCTCCTCTGGTCCGTCCATCTGGGTTCAGCCTTCTGGAAGTTGCATCCCGACTCTTCATCTTGGAATTTTGAGATAACTTGGGAAGCAAGTTACCCTTGATCTCAAATCTTCCCATATCTTTTAAACGAATTTCATCTCTTGCACTCTTTTTATCCTCATCCTGCAAGCATCTAGGATTTAGTAGAAGTCCATCCCTTTACTCTTCTTTTAATATTTGCAATTCTTGCAATTGGTAATTACAATTTTGACATTTGATAATTGCAACTTTTCACTTGGGCTTGGACATGGGCTTTTGGGCTTCTTTTAAGGCTTTATTCTTTTATTTTTATTTCTCAAGGCTTGCACACAATAAATAATAAAATATTAGTAAATGTGCAGAATTATAGGAATAAATATGAAAATGTGATGGTGGTAAATGTAATGATAAAAATGCACTTTTCACTACCAATCACATCCCCACACTTATCTTTTTGCTCGTCCTCGAGTAAAAATCAAAAAGAAAAAGAAAAACTACTCTAGCTAACTCACTTTCGTAGGAATCACGGTTGCACTTAGCTCGTGCAACAAGCCGTTAAACCTCGAGGTTACCCTAGAGGACGAGTGTTGTCTCGTGAGGGTTTTCAGCGGATTACACCCACAAAATCTATAAAAAGGAAAATATTTGAAATACTTTTGAAGAGACTAAGTAATCTATAAGTTTTTAGGATCCTCATTTTTATTCATTCTTAAACTTAGTCTTTATATAGTAAATTGTTTTCCTTTTTAGGTAAGAATCAAAACTGAATTTTTTTGTATAGTTTTTTTCGTTACCCTAAGTCATATGCATCCTTGTGAATCTTTACTAGGAATTCCTTTACTTGGACTCTCATGCCTCTTTATTATTTTTTTCTCTTTTTCTCTTTTTTTTTAATATGTATAACTCATCTGATTTTCTTTCGTGTAAGTATCAAGGCTTCTTGAGGCCCTCATACCTAACTAATTGACTATTAGATGTGTTAGTACACATATAAGTAATTTTTCTTAGTTTCCTTAGGCTTTCTAATCCACCCATTTAGCGAACTTAAAGTCGGTGGCTCCCAAACCGGTCAGCTTTAGGGCACCAGGTGAGAAAACACCCCGCGGACTCAAATTCGAATGAACTAGGCCATAAAACTAAGAACTTTATTTTATAAACTCACCTTTAGGCGTGAATACTTATGCTTCTCGAGGCACATGTATCCAGCTTAATTAGTGATTTTTTTTTAAATTTTTATGAGGCACAAGGGTCTTTATCTGAGCATCCTAGATATGCATTAGGTATGCACATTTTATTAAGGTAAAAATCAAGACTAATTAATTATTCAATTTCTCCTCCTATACCTAAAAATTAAACAATTTATTTATTTTGACCAAGTTTTTAGAAATCCTAACCATGATTTTCCTAATTCTTAAAATTAATTTAGATTTCTTTCAAAAGATAAGTCAAAATATTGTCCTTTTTATAAATTTTTTTTTTTTTAGCAAATTTTTGTTAGTTTCTACCTATGTTAGTATGTTAGTAAAGCCTACCCCCACACTTATCTCATGCATTGTCCTCAATGTATGAATGAATGCATGTATGTATGAAACAGAAGGAAGGGAAGGCAGATATTACCTTAGGGTGGTGGTTCCGGTGGTGGTCTAATTGGGCCAAGCGTTGCTACCCAATCAAGATAATGTAGTATTTCATGGAGGAACCCACCAAAAATTTCTCTTGTATAACCCACTAAAATGTATGTATGATCATTTTTTAATAATTCCACCCCATCAAATTTCCAAATTTCATAATTACTTTCAGAGTCAATTGTGTCAACCGCCTTGTCCCAAAATGGTGTGTGAAAAGATGGAATGATTGACTTGGACATCGTAAGTACGGGAACGAATACCGACTCAGGAAAGAAACTTAAATCAAGTAAGGGTTCAGGAGTCGGGCTAGGTTCAGGAAGTGGGTCCAAATCAATAAGCTGAAACGCAAGTCCACAATCAGTTTCCCACAATGGAATGTGACTCAATGTTGGTGATTCAAGTTCAGGAATGATAGGTGTGGGAATCAAAACTGACTCTAAAAGATTATCTAAGTCGGGTAACAAAACAGAAGTCAATAATGATTCAGGAATTTAAACTTGCTCAAAGATTTGAGAATCTAGGTCACATATCTCATTGAGCTCAATATCGTAAAAATGAGAACTTGCCAATTTATCCATGGGACTTTCAAAATTGCAAAATTGGTCAAGTTCAATATGATCATCAAAATGGGTGATTCAATTTCATGATGAATTGGCACAGGATCCAATGTTGACTCGGGAAAAGTAAAATCAGGTGGAGACACCGGAGTCATTATTGAATCAGGAAGTAAAATTGAATCACCAAGTGGGAGATCAGGATCATATTCATGCTCAAGTTCTATTTCAGGAAAGGAATAACTTGCCAAACTATCAATTAGAGTTTCGGCAAGCTCAAATGATGGTACTGAATTAGAATCTTGTTGTCCAAAGCAACGTGACTCTTCAGCTCTAAGAGATTGGTCAGCGAAAGCAGAATTGGCCGGACGGTGAGAACGCAAAGATTGAACCATCATATCTATTTCATGATCTCGAGCTAATCTAGCCTGAGTCATGGCTTTAAGCATCTTTTCATAGTCAAGTGGTGCATCATTTTGTGATTGGACTTGAAAAGAGGAAGTGTTGTTGGGACAATCGTGATGAAGTTGTGAGTCGGTGGACTCACGCATCATCATGTCTAAGATTGATGGTGATTGTTGCTTGGACTCATGCATACTCATCATTTCCCAGATAGATGGTTTTCTATTCTGAATGGGTGGATCTGAGTATGACTCTTGGGAATATTGTGGACAAGGTGGATATGGAGGACAAGTTGGTTGAAAATTGGACTCGGGGAAAGCGAAACCCCATGAACTCTGTGAAGAGTTGAAAGTAGTATGAAAATTATGGTCATAAGATGGGGGTATGGGTTATATTCATTTGGATAAGACCATTCCGGCACACTAGGTTGGTCAAAGTTATGATATGCCAGGTTGGTAATATCCGAAAAAGAAGTTGGTGTGTAATATGGATTAAAATTGGAAAAATTATTATTATATGCCATATCACACAAACAAAAGAAAAAAGAAAACAAACAAATAAGCAAACAAAAAAAGAAAAATTTCTAACCTAAGTTAGGGTAGACCTATGACCTAGACGACTCCTAACTGGTTAGACTGTCCACGGGAGGTAGGGTGCAGACTTTGACCACAAGTTAATCAGCCAGGTCAGGGCAAGATTGGTGGGAGGTTTTCCGTCAAAGACGTTCCTTAATTAAATAACCACCAATCTTCGGGCTTTCGGCCCTCAATCCCCTTCCTAGACACTGATTTGGCAGGAGTCAAATTCCAACACTGTTCCCCCTTAGGATAATCTCCTAATTGAGTCCGAGATGTCCCTAGGGCCAACGTCTACTAATTTTTAGTTAGGTTTGGGTTAGTGAGTGCTTGGAATATGATTTTTGGGCCAAGGAAGGGTGATTAAATCCCCACCTTAATTTGTTATGGGTTAGTGCCCTTAAGATAAGTTTGTGCAAATGTACAAGATATGTAAATAACATTCACTCAAAACAATGAAAATCAACCAAGAGATGAGTCCTATTCTACATGAAATGCGAACGTACCTTGCTCTAGCACTCTTCAACAGTAAAATAAAGGAATTGAAAAGACACGTGCCTAAAATGCAAACGTCTAATCAATTTTTTATCTTTTTCAACAAGTATTTTACTGTTGATTAATTAGCAGTGTGCAGGCTTATCACAGAACAAATATAACAGAGCTGACAAATCAAATTTCAGATTGCAGCAACCTGCAGAAAATTCAGTAAGTAGTTCTCTACTACTGCCGCGGATCCGCGGCTATTGCCGCGTTTGCGCGGCAAGGTAGTAGGCTCTGCTGCTCTGCCTTCGAGGGCAGAGGAACAGAGTTGCTATATATCCTTGTTGCTGTTTCCTGTTCTCCAAACCTGCAAACAGAAAGAATAAAAGAATTAGTTAATAATTAATTTTTTTTTTTAGAGATAAACTTACCGTCCCTCCCCGGCAACGGCGCCAAAATTTTGATTGAGATTTTTCTTGCACACAAAATATAGAATGTTAGATTTAGAAATAGAGATATGCGAGGTTCTCAATTCTAATCCGCGGTAGCAATGGCTATGCGGGTCGTGATCCTCAGGGAGGGACTAGCGATGGAAGCGTTTAAGTAAGTTATCTCTTTTTGTTTATTTTATTATTTACAATGGTATTTACAATGAGTAGGGAAAGAAATTGGAAAGATGTGGAAGATGTGGTTATCTATACTAAAGAAATAAAAGAAAGAAAGTTAAACACATATCTACCTCTTCTGTCCTGTTTACCTTTAATCCGTTTGCAACGACTTACCTTGTCTTTGAAGGCATTCAAGTATGGCGTATAGGATCTTCCACCTTCACGATCTACACTACAAAAAGAAAAGACTAGCAAGAGAAGGTTTGTTCATCTCCATAGGCCATCAAGGGCACTTCTTCGGCTAGGCAGTCTCGAAGCAATCAGATCTCATGGTTTACAAAACATTAGAGAGAAACAATAAAAGAAAACAAGAACAGAGAAAACAAGAATAAAATAAAAGGAACAAAAACAAACCTTGAGTCGATTCAATTTACAATGGAGGAAAAGCAAGACTTACACCGATGTCACCTCAGTACAAGTATGAACTCCTTCCTCCATGAAAGCATCCTCTCCTCTCAGTTACAAAAAAAATTACAAAAGAAAACGAAAATAAAAACTAACCAAAATTACAAGTTAGCCTAAAAACCCTAGATTTTGCTCTGTAGTTCGCTGTGTGTCCTTCTCGGTTGCACTGCAGGGGTATTTATAGGTGCAGAAGGAAGTAGAGTCCCAGAACGACTCCTCCACGAAAACCTGTACCCTGGCTTATCCAAACTACCGCGGAAACGCGGCTTGGGCCGCGTTTCCGCGGCTATGCAGTGGCAGCTGGCCACGCGCTTTGGCGTGTGGCCTCCTCTGATCCGTCCATCTGGTTTCAGCCTTCTGGAAGTTGCATCCCGACTCTTCATCTTGGAATTTCGAGATAACTTGGGAAGCAAATTACCCTAGTTCTCAAATCTTCTCATATCTTTTAAACGAATTTCATCTCTTGCACTCTTTTTATCCTCATCCTGCAAGCATCTAGGATTTAGTAGAAGTCCATCCCTTTACTCTTCTTTTAATATTTGCAATTCTTGCAATTGGTAATTGCAATTTTGACATTTGATAATTGCAACTTTTCACTTGGGCTTGGACATGGGCTTTTGGGCTTCTTTTAAGGCTTTATTCTTTTATTTTTATTTCTCAAGGCCTGCACACAATAAATAATAAAATATTAGTAAATGTGCAGAATTATAGGAATAAATATGAAAATGTGATGGTAATTGTAATGATAAAAATGCACTTTTCACTATCAATCATTTTCCTAAGCCTATAAATATGGGTGTTTTAGACTGATTTTTACTAAGATTTTGAAGAGGATTTTTACCTAATTTTCAAGAGCCTTCTTTCCCATTTTCTAAAAAGTTTTTAACACGTTTTTAGCTTCAAATCTACATCTGTTCATTTGTTTCAAAGTTTTTGGAAAATCAAAGAAGACAAGTTTTGGTAAATTTTTGTTTCAATTTCCAATTTCTATATCATTCAAGAAGTTTTCCCAAGTATTTTTTTGTGTTTCATTTTCAAAATCTTTGTTTTCTTATGAACTTGAGCTATTCATTGTAAAGTTTATCCTCTAGGATCTTGTATTGTGAGAGGTGTCGTTTGTGATCTTTGTGGTCACTAAGTGTTGTACTCTTGTTTTCTCTTTGGGTTTGTGCCTTGGGTTTGTGCCTTAGCTTTGTGCTTCCCTCTTACATAGTGAAAATCACCTAGAGGGGGGGTGAATAGGTGATAAAGCTAATCAATGCACAGGTTAAAAATATGATGCAACAATCTCCCAAAACAAGACTAAGAGCCGAATGCCCCGTGAAGGGTTCTGAACTCCTTCCTCCTGATTCCTCGTAAATAAGAGTTGGAGGTGCGCAATGCAACCTTGTTGTATGGGACAATGATTGACAAGATGAATGGCAACAACTGAATATAGCAATGACAAATAAAAGCAAGTAACAATAGCAATGAAAGTAGTGCAAGAACAAGGAAAGTAAACCAAACGCAAACACCAAGATTTGTTATCGAGGTTCGAGCACCCAGCTCTACTTCCCCGCCTTCCCCAGAAGGATTCCAACCACTTCCACTATCACAAAGATGTCACAAATACACCGGAGTACCCAACTCCACAATCTCAAGTACAAGTTCTCTCTTGGTAGTCAAAAGACCATAAACTTTCTCTTTCAAAATTCTCTTCCCTTACAAAGGTCCTTAGAGAACAATGAGTAGGAATGAAGCTCTTGTGTGCAAAGAGAAAAGAAAATGAAATCAGAGAATTTTTTAAAACACTTCAGAAAATGAGAGAGAATTTCAGCACAAAAACCAAGAAACCAAGCTCTTTTGAATGCCTTAAACTTTTGGATTTTTCTTGTAATAATTAGGTAATCCAATCTCTCCCCAAACACCCCTATTTATAGGAGAGGGCTAGGGTTAGAAGATAAAACATTTTAAGGCTAATCAGAATGTATTAAACCCAAAACATGTCATTTAAACTCACTTAAGTGAGAAAAGACAAAAATTAAACCTGTTCAGAAACTAGCCGTTACTGTTCAAACGGCTAGTCCGATCGACCGGTCGGTCGACCGCCTACTCAAAAATCTGACCGTTGTAGGCCAGCGGTCGACCGCCCGGTCGACCCAATCTATCCGAGAGCAGACTGAGTTACAGTCGGTCGACCGTGCGGTCGACTGCAAAAACGTGCACACTGATACATGCACACCCAGAACTATAGTCGACTGGGCCGGTCAACCGGCCAAACCTGACATAGGTCCGGTCGACTGTCCGGTCGACTGGCTCAGGTCAAAAACCAGGTTTAAAACATAATTTTGAAAAGACTTTGATTTTTATGAAAAATATCTTTAAATAGTACTAAGTATAAAACATATAAATTGATTTGTAGGCAGAGGATTTTGTATTAAAATATTTTTGTACATTTTATAGAAAATCATCTTAGAAACAATATGTGCGCAAAAACGTGTGTGATTGTGCTTCAAACCTATCCATCATTCTTTAACAAAAATTCTAAACCTATAAAACTAAAAACAAATCTTGTTGAGCAATCTTCAAGTCTTGAGCCATGCAATGCCTTGCTAGTGCCTTCTCTTCTATGTTCCTTCCTTGATGTGCAAAAAACCTTCTTTGCTTCATGAACCTAGAATTTCTTGCAATAGCTAAGCAATGGCCTCCAAATATGGTACTAACCTGAAACTTATCTTAAACAAACTCATTAGTACCAAATAGCTCTTATTTGGTTTGTTATCATCAAAACTCTAAACAAATGGAGAGTGTAACCTTATGGGGCAACACATAGAAGAGTTGGCTTTGTGCCCATCTCTTGTGTAGAGATCATTGGCTTTGTGCCTTCTCTTGTATAGAGGATTGAGGTTTGTATCATGTGTAGAGTTCCTTAGTGGAGATAGTAGAAATCCTTCACGCAGTGAAAGTGGGGACCTAAAGCAAGTGGCTCGAACTCGAAACATATCCTTGTGTGCGTTTGGCTATCTTACACAACACTACTCTCTTTATATCTCACATTGTTATTATTGTTCATCTATACATACTTGATATTATACTTATACTTGTATCAATCTAAGAGTTACCTCAACTCTTAATCTAGAGGAATCTTATGGAGAAGTTCTAGAGCCCTTCACTGGGAATTCAGCTTCACTCTTTGGATAACACTTGTGATTAATTTTGTTAGAGTAAAAGTTTTTAATTTCAAGGGTAAAGGACTGCTCGATGATAGATCTTTCTGGAATAGTTAGGACAATCTTGATGCATGCGCCCTTACTATTTGAAGCTCTGTCCATGTTTAGGATCCAACCCTCTAGTAAGTCAGCTTGCTCTACAGATCCCGAGGTGAAATCAGCTATAAAGTCAGCTAAGACCTAGTTGATCGCTGTCCTTGGCTCATATCTAAGTCCGTAGGGGCTTATCTCCAATGACCATTTTGATATCCTCCCAGTTGCTTGTGGGTTTTCTTCTAGGTTTTCTACGACGCTTCTCAGGGGGTGTTCTGTGAGGACTATGATCGAGAAGGTTTGAAAGTAGTGCTTAAGCTTCCTTAAAATGATGAAGAGCGTGGGTACTAACTTCGTTAGCCTTTGGTATCAGGTTTGCAGGCTGTTCATGGAGTGATTGATGTAATACACCGACTTCTGACTCTTGTCTTCTCGAACCAATGCTCCGCTAATAGCTGAATCCGATACGACGAAGTATAGGTATAGCGTCTCTTCGAGGACGGCTTTGACAGCAGGTTTGGTGCAGGCAAGTATTTTTTCAATCCTTGGAAGGCTGTCTCGCATTCCTCGTTCCAGCAGAAGTTGGCCCTATTCTTCTTCAATGCTTGAAAAAATGGCCTGCATTTGTTCGTGGATCGGCTGATGAATCGATTGAAGGTTGCAAGACGTCTATTCAACATCTAGACCTCCTTCACACAAGTGGGTGACTTCATGTTTAAGATTGCAGATATCTAGACGAGGTCGGCTTCGATGCCCAGTTGAGTGATCAGATATCCCAAAAACTTTCCAGAGTCTGCCTCGAATGTGCACTTCTTGGGGTTGAGCTTCATCTTGTATTGCCTAAGGAGATCAAAGCTTTGACTAGGTGTTAGAGGTGATTTATGCGTTGTACTCTCTTTACCAACATATCATCAACATATACTTCGATGGTGTCCCCGATCAAATCCTTGAAGACTTTTTGACCATTCACTTGAAAGTGGCCTCAGCATGCTTGAGTCCAAAATGAATTATCTTGTAGTAGTAGATTCTCCAACTAGTAGTGAAGGCGATTTTGTCTCGTCTGATAGGTGTATTTTTGTTTGATTGTAACCGAAATAAGCGTACATGAAGCTGAGGAGCTCGTGGTCCGCCGTCACCTCTACTAGTTGGGCAATCCTCGGAGGGGGATAATTGTCCTTCAGGCAAGTTTTATTGAGGTTGGTAAAGTCAATGTGGACTCTCCATTTCCCATTCTTTTTCTTCATGAGGACGGGATTACAGAGCCAGTTGGGGAAGAACGTCTATCGTATGAAGCCAGCTTGATGTAGGCATTCAATTTCATCGTTGATGGCATGACTCCTTTCTTTATTTATTTTCATAGGCTTCTACTTCACTGGCTTGGCATACGTCTTGATAGAGAGCTTGTGACAGATGACCTCGGGGTCAATTCCCTACATGTTGGTGGTGGGACTACATGAAACATCTAAATTCTCTGACAAGAATTATTTGAACAATGTCTTCTCATGTGAGTGCAGGTCAGAGCTGATTCGGAGTGCCTGTTCTCGGTGATATGGGTCCACACTGAATGTCTCGGGCTACTTCTCAGTCTTGCAATCGGGATTCTCTGACTCGTTGGGTGAGTTGGGATCTCGGCTTTCATCTAATCTCAATGTGCTTGGTCTTACTATATTGATTTGCATTCTTTGTCATATGTATAGTACTAGTATTATCACAAAATATTTTTATATGGTCAAAATGCAAATCATAATCAAGGAGAGTATGTTTCATCCAAAGGACTTGTGCACAACAAGCCCCCGCGGCAACATACCCCGCCTCGGCGGTTGAGAGAGCTACGAAATTTTGCTTCCTAGAGGACCATGAAACAAGACAATTACCAAGAAATTGACATCTCCCACTAGTACTCTTTCTATCTACTCTACAACCCGCATAGTCGGCATCCGAATAACTCGTCATTGAGAAATCTCCGGTTTTCGGATACCATAGACCCATTCCAATCGTTCCCTTAATATAACGAATAATACGTTTTACCGCAATAAGATGAGACTCTTTGGGACACGATTGAAATCTAGCACAAAGACACACACTAAACATGATATCCGGCCTACTTGCCGTCAAATACAAAAGACTTCCTATCATGCTTCTATACAATTTAATATCAACATTTTTACCTTGGTCATCCTTATCAAGCTTGGTGGTAGTTGCCATGGGAGTGTTGTAAACCTTTGAGTCTTCAAGTCCAAACCTCTTTACGAGTTCCTTTGCATATTTGGCTTGACATATGAAGTTCCCATCTTGCAATTGCTTGATTTGGAGTCCAAGAAAGAAATTAAGCTCACCCATTGAAGACATTTCAAATTCAAGTTGCATGACCTTTTCAAAATCCTTGCACAAAAGCTCATTAGTAGAACCAACAATTATATCATCAACATAAATTTGCACAATTAAAATGTCATTATCAACATGCTTAGTGAATAGTGTTGTGTCTACTTTGCCTTTAATAAAATCATTTGAAATGAGAAAACTAGAAAGCCTTTCATACCAAGCTCTTGGAGCTTGTTTCAATCCATACAAAGCTTTATCAAGTTTAAAAACAAAATCGGGTTGAACATGATCAACAAAACTGGGAGGTTGAGCAACATAAACTTCTTCATTTATAAAACCATTTAAAAATGCACTTTTCACATCCATTTGAAAAAGTTTAAAATTTTTAAAAGATGCAAAAGCTAGTGTCATCCGTATGGCTTCAAGCCGTGCTACGGGTGCAAAGGTCTCCTCAAAGTCAATTCCCTCAACTTGAGTGTAACCTTGGGCCACTAACCTAGCCTTATTCCTAATGACATTTCCGGACTCATCCATCTTGTTTCTAAAGATCCACTTAGTACCAATTATTGGTCTATCGTGGGGCTTAGGAACAAGGTGCCAAACTTGGTTGCGCTCAAATTGATTGAGTTCCTCTTGCATGGCAAGCAACCAATATGGGTCCGCCTCGGCTTCGAGAATGCCTTTGAGTTCAAAATGAGAAATGAAAGCAAAGTTACCACATAGGTCATGGAGTTTGGAGCGAGTTGTTACCCCTTTAGATGCATCACCTAAGATGAGCTCCTTGGGATGATTTGTAGCGTATCTCCAAGCTTTAGGAGGCGGTTGAGAGCTTTCCTCTTTATCCTCTTGAACATCACCAATTGAATCTAGCTTTTCTTCTTGAGCGGGTGAGTCCTTCAAGGATAGTCTCTCCATGTCTTCACCTAAAGGGTCAATCTCTACAACATTCTCAACAACCACATTAGATTCTTCAAATTTAACATGCATGGATTCTTCAATGGTACGAGAAGATCTAATGAATACTCTATAAGCTTTACTAGTTGTAGAATATCCAACAAAAATTGCTTCATAAGCCTTAGCATCAAATTTACCCAAATTCTCTTTAGTATTCAAAACAAAACATTTGCATCCATAAACCTTGAAATAAGCAACATTAGGTTTTCTAGAATGATACATTTCAAAAGATGTTTTGGAAGAATTTTTACACAAATAAATACGGTTAGATATATAGCATGCGGTGTTTACGGCCTCGGCCCATAGATATTGAGGGAGGTCATACTCACTTATCATTGTCCTAGCCATCTCTTGAAGTGTTCTATTTTTCCTTTCTACAACTCCATTTTGTTGTGGAGTTCTAGGACAAGACATTTCATGCTTAATTCCCTTTTCATCACAATAAGTCATGAAGAGTTGGTTAACAAACTCACCACCTCTATCACTTCTTATTTTCAAAATCGAAAAACCTTTTTCTTTTTCAACTCTTTTTCGAAAAATCTTAAAATGAGAAAAAGTTTGATCTTTGTGTTCTAAAAAGAAAACCCAAGTGAAGCGGGAAAAATCATCAACCAAAACATATGCATATCTACTACCATTTAAAATCTTAGTTTTAGTAGGTCCAAAAAGATCCATATGAATTAATTCTAAAGGCCTAGTTGACATGATATCCTTGATTGGTTTGAAGGAAGACTTGGTTTGTTTCCCAAGTTGGCACGCACCACAAATGCGGTCTTTCTCAAACTTCAAGTAAGGTATACCCTTCACCAATTCCTTTGAATTAATCCTAGAAAGATGGTCAAAAGATGCATGTCCTAATCTTCTATGCCAAAGCCAAGAATTTTCATCAAAAGCATTTAAGCATTTAGTAGAACATTCCACATTAAGCATGTCAATGATATAAACATTATCATCACGAAAACCGGTAAGAATACAATCATTGGATTTAATATCAAAAATCTTGCAAGAAGTATCATCAAAAACAACTTTAAGACCACGATCACAAAATTGACTAATGCTAAGCAAATTATGTTTCAAACCATCAACTAAAACAATATTTTCTATAATAGGAGATGCACCAACTTGAATGTTACCTATACCGATGATAGTTCCCTTGGAGTCATCCCCGAAGGTGACGGAGCCACCTTCCTCGTACCTTGATAGGGTTGTAAAGTTGTTGATATCCCACGTCATGTGTCTTGAACAACCACTATCAAGGTACCACCGCTCCCTACGTCTTGGAGCCTTGGTGTGTACCTACATCAAATAATTTAGGACTTGATTTTGGTACCCACATTTTCTTGGGTCCTAAAGGGTTAGTTTCATTAACCCAAACAAGATTATTTGATCTATTGACTTGGTCATAACAAAATTAGCTAAATGCCCATTTTTACCACAATATGTGCATCTATACACTCTACCATATTTAAAAGCATAGTGAGTGTGTGATTTGTGAGCATGGGAATTGTGAGCATGAAAAGATTTAGCATGAGAAGTGTTATGTGTAGTGTTAGCATGAGTAGACTTAACATGTGAATCTTTAGCATGAGAGGTGTGCTTTTTAGAAAATTTTTCTTCAAGTTTCTTAGTGTTAAAAGCACAATCTTTCAAAACTTTTTCAAAAACAACCATTTTAGTTTTTAAAGAGGAAATTTCTTTTTCATCAACAATAGGAGATTTTCCCTTACAAGAAACCTTGTAGGCATTAAACTCATTTTGAATAGAAGTGAGATTAGAAGAAATATCATCCTTTTCTTTAGAAACCATAGCAAGTTGATTTTTGAGAAAAGCAACTTCTTTTTGCAATTTAAAGCATTCAATTTTCTTATTATCATAAGTTTCGGAAAGTTCTACAAAAGCATGAACAAGAACTTCCTTACTTAATTCATCATCTTCTTCATCAAGAGGTTGAGGGGTTACCTTTGGTGTGTTTGCCATGAAACACATATTCGCTATATCCGCCTCTTCCTCGGACTCGCTTTCCGAATCCCAAGTTGCCTTGTAAGCTTTCTTTTCTTCCGGTTTCTTTGGTTTGAAGGAGGAGGTCATCTTCTTCTTGAACTCCGGGCAATCCGCCATAATATGTCCGGGCTTTCGGCAATTATAGCATATAATTCTTCTCTCCTCTTTGCCTTCAAATTTCCTTCGGAAGTTGAGCTTGTTCCTCCGGTACATTCTCTTGACATTGCGAACAAGTAGTGATAGCTCCTCATCTTCTTCTTCATCATCTTCATCGTCCTCAAGAGTGGATGAAGACTTGAAAGCTATAGACTTTTTCTTTGAAGGAGCGGCTTCTTCTCTTGCCTTCTTTTCCATCTCATGGGTCTTTAAGTTCCCAATGAGACTAATGAGGTCCATCTCATCCTTGTCGTTTAACTCTTTCAAGGTGGTGGCCTTTATCTCCCATGAAGTAGGAAGAGCCCGAATCACTTTTCGCACCTTTTGATCATTGGAGATATCATCACCTAAGGAAGAAAGAGCATTGGTGATTTAAGTAAATCTAGTAATCATGCAATCAATAGATTCATCATCAAGTATTTTAAAAGATTCATATTGAGACCTCAAGAGATCTATTTTAGCTCTCTTGACTTGTGAAGTCCCTTCTTGTGTGACCAATAGATGTTACCAAATCTCATAAGCGGATTGGCAATGAATTACCCGTGTAAGGTCATCCTCATTCAAGGCGGTTAATAGGGAGTTTTGGGCCTTGGAGTTAGCCTCATATTCTCTAAATGTAAAGTCGGTCCATGTGCTCTCATCACTATCGGGTGCTACATAGGGTTTGGTCAAGGACTTAGCCACTAAGCTACCCAAAGATTGCAAGAATATAGTCATCCTAACCATCCAAATAGGGAAATTAAGTCCATCAAATTTAGGAGGAGTTTTGATGTTATCGACCATGTTTACTAGTGATGAATGAATGAATGAAAATGTTGATTAGCAAATATTAAGGATCTCTCTATGGATGTTAAGCCAAACCTAGAGTCCAAGCTCTGATACCAATTGAAAATCACCTAGAGGGGGGGTGAATAGGTGATAAAGCTAATCAATGCACAATTTAAAAATATGATGCAAAAATCTCCCAAAATAAGACTAAGAGCCGAATGCCCCGTGAAGGGTTCTGAACTCCTTCCTCCTGATTCCTCGTAAATAAGAGTTGGAGGTGCGCAATACAACCTTGTTGTATGGGACAATGATTGACAAGATGAATGGCAACAAGTGAATATAGCAATGACAAATAAAAGCAAGTAACAATAGCAATGAAAGTAGTGCAAGAACAAGGAAAGTAAACCAAACGCAAACACCAAGATTTGTTATCGAGGTTCGAGCACCCAGCTCTACTTCCCCGCCTTCCCCAGAAGGATTCCAACCACTTTCACTATCACAAAGATGTCACAAATACACCGGAGTACCCAACTCCACAATCTCAAGTACAAGTTCTCTCTTGGTAGTCAAAAGACCACAAACTTTTTCTTTCAAAATTCTCTTCCCTTACAAAGGTCCTTAGAGAACAATGAGTAGGAATGAAGCTCTTGTGTGCAAAGAGAAAAGAAAATGAAATCAGAGAATTTTTTAAAACACTTCAGAAAATGAGAGAGAATTTCAGCACAAAAACCAAGAAACCAAGCTCTTTTGAATGCCTTAAACTTTTGGATTTTTCTTGTAATAATTAGGTAATCCAATCTCTCCCCAAACACCAATATTTATAGGAGAGGGCTAGGGTTAGAAGATAAAACATTTTAAGGCTAATCAGAATGTATTAAACCCAAAACAGGTCATTTAAACTCACTTAAGTGAGAAAAGACAAAAATTAAACCTGTTCAGAAACTAGCCGTTAGTGTTCAAACGGCTAGTCGGTCGACCGGTCGGTCGACCGCCTACTCAAAAATCTGACCGTTGTAGGGCAGCGGTCGACCGCCCGGTCGACCCAATCTATCCGAGAGCAGACTGAGTTACAGTCGGTCGACCGTGCGGTCGACTGCAAAAACGTGCACACTGATACATGCACACCCAGAACTACAGTCGACTGGGCCGGTCGACCGGCCAAACCTGACATAGGTCCGGTCGACTGTCCGGTCGACTGGCTCAGGTCAAAAACCAGGTTTAAAACATAATTTTGAAAAGACTTTGATTTTTATGAAAAATATTTTTAAATAGTACTAAGTATAAAACATATAAATTGATTTGTAGGCAGAGGATTTTGTATTAAAATATTTTTGTACATTTTATAGAAAATCATCTTAGAAACAATATGTGCGCAAAAACGTGTGTGATTGAGCTTCAAACCTATCCATCATTCTTTAACAAAAATTCTAAACCTATAAAACTAAAAACAAATCTTGTTGAGCAATCTTCAAGTCTTGAGCCATGCAATGCCTTGCTAGTGCCTTCTCTTCTATGTTCCTTCCTTGATGTGCAAAAAGCCTTCTTTGCTTCATGAACCTAAAATTTCTTGCAATAGCTAAGCAATGGCCTCCAAATATGGTACTAACCTGAAACTTATCTTAAACAAACTCATTAGTATCAAATAGCTCTTATTTGGTTTGTTATCATCAAAACTCTAAACAAATGGAGAGTGTAACCTTATGGGCCAACACATAGAAGAGTTGGCTTTGTGCCCATCTCTTGTGTAGAGATCATTGGCTTTGTGCCTTCTCTTGTATAGAGGATTGAGGTTTGTATCCTGTGTAGAGTTCCTTAGTGGAGATAGTAGAAATCCTTCACGCAGTGAAAGTGGGGACCTAAAGCAAGTGGCTCGAACTCGAAACATATCCTTGTGTGCGTTTGGCTATCTTACACAACACTACTCTCTTTATATCTCACATTGTTATTATTGTTCATCTATACATACTTGATATTATACTTATACTTGTATCAATCTAAGAGTTACCTCAACTCTTAATCTAGAGGAATCTTATGGAGAAGTTCTAGAGCCCTTCACTGGGAATTCAGCTTCACTCTTTGGATAACACTTGTGATTAATTTTGTTAGAGTAAAAGTTTTTAATTTCAAGGGTAAAGGACTGCTCGATGATAGATCTTTCTGGAATAGTTAGGACAATCTTGATGCATGCGCCCTTACTATTTGAAGCTCTGTCCATGTTTAGGATCCAACCCTCTATTAAGTCAGCTTGCTCTACAGATCCCGAGGTGAAATCAGCTATAAAGTCAGCTAAGACCTAGTTGATCGCTGTCCTTGGCTCATATCTAAGTCCGTAGGGGCTTATCTCCAATGACCATTTTGATATCCTCCCAGTTGCTTGTGGGTTTTCTTCTAGGTTTTCTACGACGCTTCTCAGGGGGTGTTCTGTGAGGACTATGATCGAGAAGGTTTGAAAGTAGTGCTTAAGCTTCCTTAAAATGATGAAGAGCGTGGGTACTAACTTCTTTAGCCTTTGGTATCAGGTTTGCAGGCTGTTCATGGAGTGATTGATGTAATACACCGACTTCTGACTCTTGTCTTCTCGAACCAATGCTCCGCTAATAGCTGAATCCGATACGACGAAGTATAGGTATAGCGTCTCTTCGAGGACGGCTTTGACAGCAGGTTTGGTGCAGGCAAGTATTTTTTCAATCCTTGGAAGGCTGTCTCGCATTCCTCGTTCCAGCAGAAGTTGGCCCCATTCTTCTTCAATGCTTGAAAAAATGGCCTGCATTTGTTCGTGGATCGGCTGATGAATCGATTGAAGGTTGCAAGACGTCTATTCAACATCTAGACCTCCTTCACACAAGTGGGTGACTTCATGTTTAAGATTGCAGATATCTAGACGAGGTCGGCTTCGATGCCCAGTTGAGTGATCAGATATCCCAAAAACTTTCCAGAGTCTGCCTCGAATGTGCACTTCTCGGGGTTGAGCTTCATCTTGTATTGCCTAAGGAGATCAAAGCTTTGACTAGGTGTTAGAGGTGATTTATGCGTTGTACTCTCTTTACCAACATATCATCAACATATACTTCGATGGTGTCCCCGATCAAATCCTTGAAGACTTTTTGACCATTCACTTGAAAGTGGCCTCAGCATGCTTGAGTCCAAAATGAATTATCTTGTAGTAGTAGATTTTCCAACTAGTAGTGAAGGCGATTTTGTCTCGTCTGATAGGTGTATTTTTGTTTGATTGTAGCCGAAATAAGCGTACATGAAGCTGAGGAGCTCGTGGTCCGCCGTCACCTCTACTAGTTGGGCAATCCTCGGAGGGGGATAATTGTCCTTCAGGCAAGTTTTATTGAGGTTGGTAAAGTCGATGTGGACTCTCCATTTCCCATTCTTTTTCTTCATGAGGACGGGATTACAGAGCCAGTTGGGGTAGAACGTCTATCGTATGAAGCCAGCTTGATGTAGGCATTCAATTTCATCGTTGATGGCATGACTCCTTTCTTTATTTATTTTCATAGGCTTCTACTTCACTGGCTTGGCATACGTCTTGATAGAGAGCTTATGACAGATGACCTCGGGTCAATTCCCTACATGTTGGTGGTGGGACTACATGAAACATCTAAATTCTCTGACAAGAATTATTTGAACAATGTCTTCTCATGTGAGTGCAGGTCAGAGCTGATTCGGAGTGCCTGTTCTCGGTGATATGGGTCCACACTGAATGTCTCGGGCTACTTCTCAGTCTTGCAATCGGGATTCTCTGACTCGTTGGGTGAGTTGGGATCTCGGCTTTCATCGTACTGCGATTGCTATTGATCAGCAATCTCTTCTGCTTCTTATCCATAGGGGATTCTTCATAAGAGCCTACTCGGGAGGTCCTTTGCGCCCAGCCAACTTCTTTCAGGCTACCGCAGCGACCGTCCTTGCCATCGCTTGGTCACCTATAATGCTGGTTATTCTAGATGGTATGGGGTACTTCAGTAGTTGATGATAAGTGAAAGGGACTGCTCTCACCATGTGGATCCATGATCTCCCAAAGATGACATTGTATGGTGAGTGGACGTCAAGGATACAAAAATCTGTGACAACATTGAATGGATCTGCACGGACCGAGAACTTGACCGTGCTGGGGACACGGGAATGGGTCTAGGGGGATGATCAACTTTCAGGCCAGCTCGGGAGTGTCGTCCATTTGATGTAGAGCGTGGTCATAAAGGATATTGACACTACTCCCCCATCAACTAAGATCTTCGATACTTTGCAGCAACCAATATGTACGGGCATGACCAAAGCATCATTATGTAGGAAGTGCATGAATGGGAGTCTTCTTTCGAGAAAAGACTGGCCTGTAAGGAGATGTGGGTGGGTGAGTCACCATTGCTGGGTAGTTGTCTTTCAGGCTTCATTGACGGAGAGGATTCTCTCCTTGGTGATGGTGCCTTCTACCAGGGAGTTTCTGAAGACAATTTTTACCTCCTTATATTGGACAAGGGTGCTACCCTCGCATTTGTCTATGGTCTCTGGCTGCCTCTGCACTATAATCTTCGAGGGTAGTCCAGGGTTGAGGATGAACTCTTGGAGGTATCCTTCATTGACTAAATCCTACAGGTGTCGTCAGAGGGTTCAAAAATCCACCGTGAGGTGGCCCCTCCCTTCGTGAAAGGCACAGTAGTCATTGGACCCAAGTTCCCTCAGGTTCGGTGAAACCGGTCTGGTTGGGCGCCTGACCCAAGGCTGGTCTGTGATTGTGTTGAAAATATGATGATAGGTACCTTAAATAGAACATGGTTGGACTCTGCTTCACTCCCCTTGCTGGGTTCGGTTGCGCATCTGGCTGGCTTATGTACGGCAAAGGAATTGTGGCTTGGGCTCTTCCTCAGGGGGAACTGTGGCTTGGGCCTTTCGACCTCTAGATCCTGTCTCGGGGGATAACCGGAGGCAGCCCGGGTCACCGCTTCAATCTGTATGTACTTCTGCACCTGGATAAGGATATTCCGCATCTTGGTGACATTATTCTTAACTAGATATTTGTAGAAGGGGTTGGTGACATGCAGCCAAGCTGATGAAGGCGGCAACGACTATGTCCTCATTACAATTGTATACTAGGGCCATCTGGCTCTGAAAGTAGTTGACGTAGTTTTTCAGGCTCTCCTCGAATTTCATCTTGACCGTAAGGAGATGGTTGCTACTCCTGTGGAATTCTCTCCGAGAATCAAACTGGTTGTAAAATATGACAGTCACATCATGGAAGCTCTAGAGTGAATTCTTCGGAGCAAGTAAAACCAATTTTTGCTGGATCCCTTGAGGCTGGACGGGAAGGCGATAAAGGTCATCGTGAGCGTAGACCTCCATTTTGTCCTGGTACTGACGAAGATGTAGAAGAGTGTCAGAGGTTCCAGAATAGTGGCCGAATGTCAGCATCACAAACTTTTTCTGGAAGTTAAGCATGGCAATTTCCCCTTACAGTGGTGAGTCAGAGGGCCTCAAGCCGTTGTACTCTATCCCTTTTGAAAACTACTGGCTCATTTGGTTGAGCCGCTTCTGGACTAGGTCCGCGATGTCCTTTACGCGATGGAACTTCAGGGTTTAGGGATGCCCTGAGTCCCCAGAATTCGCAACATCATCATAGGTCTCTGATTAGTTATGCCTTGAGCTTCCGGTGGAGTGCTCGGATTCCTGAGTGCGCATTGTGTTGGCCTGGAGGCCTTCCACTCTAGTTTTGATGATGATTAACTCATGTAGTTATGTTTACTAATATTCTTGTGATTTTAAGTTTCAGATCATTTAGCAAGATATTAGTTGGTGATTAGCTTCAACAAGGAGTTTAGAAGCTTTTCATGGTGATTCCAGGGCCCGAGCATCAAAGATCATACATAGCCTAGCTCGTGGATCACAGTTTGGATCGAGTCTACTTGAAGATGGAAGATCGTCAAGAAGACTTAGGTATCCATAGTTTTAGTTTAGTGTGTTTAGATCCATTTGTAAAGATAAGAATAGTTGATATGCTCAAGTGCACAA
This sequence comes from Agave tequilana, assembly GCA_038442645.1. Lineage (NCBI taxonomy): Eukaryota > Viridiplantae > Streptophyta > Magnoliopsida > Asparagales > Asparagaceae > Agave > Agave tequilana. The sequence continues at coordinate 29,731 of JAVJIF010007004.1, read as the reverse complement.
CACACACGTTTTATGGTTTTTGGTTTTCATGAATAGTTGATCAAAACAAGTTTAATTGGTTTATGTATAGTAGATTCATTCTATACATGCATGCTTAACTTTTAAACAAACTTATTTTGACTTTCCTATTCATGTATTGAAAAATCCAAGTTTGACAAAATACTAGTTTTGGTTTTTGGTAAAAATGATAAAACACAAAAATGGTTTCACATGCTTGATATTTGAGTTGAAATGTTTATCACAAGTTTATATATCAATGCAAAATGATAAAACTATTTTTGGGGATTTTTATAAGATTTATAAGATTTATTAGAATATTTTAAACCTATTTTTCTGACCCAGAATATTGGCTGCCAGGCTTTGGCGGTCGACCGGGCCGGTCGACCGTAAGCCAGAGCCGGTCGACCGACGTGCACAGGTCTGTGCACGTCTGGCCAGGCAATGGGCCGGTCGACTGATCGGTCGACCGGACCAGAGAGCTTTGCTCTCTGTATCTGGGCGGTCGACCAGGCGGTCGACCGGGATGCCCCAACGGTCATATTTATGACCGTTGGCGGTCGACCGGACGGTCGACAGCCAGTTGTCTGGCTGTCAGAAACAGCCAAACGGCTAGTTTTTGAGAGAGGCTATTTAAGCCTCATCTCTTGGGGTTTTTGATAAGACTTTTGAAAAAGAAAAATTTTTATATTCTCTGGTTTTAAAATAAAGTTTTAAAAGTGTTTTAGAGCCTCAAAGATTTTATCTTTATTGTTTTTCAAGGGTTTTGGAAAATCAAAGAAAACTAGGTTTTTGGGATATTGTTTTGGATTTTCATTTCTATCATCTACAAGAGATTTCCCAAGTAGTTTTTCTTTGTTATTTGCTTTCCAAAAACACCTTGATATCCACTTGAGCTATATCTTCTATCCTAATCTATTAGGATCTTTGTTTGTGGAAAAAGAGAAGTGCGTGAGGTTGATTAAGCCTCCAAGTTGTAAATCCTCATTGTATTTGTGTATCCCTCTTTGGTAGAGGTTGATCGGAGTGGTGTTTGGATCCCTCTTCAGTAGAGGTGATTGTGGTTGTATTGGCTACGGGCCTTATCCCTCTTCAGTAGAGGTGGATTGTGGTTGTATTGCCTCAGTGGCATTGTAAGGTTGAGAGAGGAGTTTGGTACTCCTTAGTGGATTAGAAATCCTTCTCGGTGAAGGCGGGGACGTAGAGCTAGGGGCTCTAACCTCGGAACATATTATTGTGTTTGCGTTTGATCCATTGCCTCTAAACCCTCTCTCTTTTATTTGTGTTGTGCATAGCATCTTCCATTCATATCATTCATACTTGTATTGTGCCTTGCATTGTTTCATATTGCTATATCATTTATATGCTTGGTTTGCTTGTGTGTACCTCACTTATACTTAACCACAAGAGCTTCATATAGTACCTCAACTCTTATCTAGGGGAATCAAGAGGAGTTAGTCCAGAGCCCTTCACGGGGAATTCAGCTACACTTGTTGGTTGTATTAAGTTTGTGTAAAATAGTTTTTAAGCTTCCGCATTTAGTTTCTAGATTAGCATTTACACCTATTCACCCCCCCTCTAGGTGTTTTCAATTGGTATCAGAGCCTACGCTCCTGATACTTTAGGCTTAACATCCTAGGAGTGAGATCCTTTGCTTGCTAATCTACATTTGCATTTGCTTGTTTGCACACATTTAGTTTACCTATGGACTTCATGACCCCACCTAGCTTTGACCCTTCCAATATTATTGTTTGGAAGACTAGGATGTCCATATACCTCCAAACTCTAGGCTTACATGTCTTTCTTGCCGCTACCAAGAAATGCTATCTTGGTAACCGCATTCATATAGGGGCCAATGCACAAGCCCTTGAAGCTATTAGAAGCACGTTTTCAAAAAAATATCTTATGCATGTTTCTAATCTTGATTCCGCCTTTGCATTGTGGAATTTGTTGACAACCACAACCACCACCTCCAAGCTTCAAGTGCAAATTCAACAAGAGGAGGAGACTAGTGGAGAATCCGATTCACAATGCTTCATGGTCCAAGGGAATGACTCCCTTGAGGTACATTCGGAATCCCACTTAGATTGTGATGATAGTGCTAGTTCTTCATGTGATGAGAATATTGATCCCCATGCTTTAAATGAAGAACTATCTATAGTTTGTGAAAAATTGATAGAAAAATATAAAGTTTTAAAAAAGAAGACTTTTACATTAAATAAAGAAAAAGAGGATTTGTTTTCAAAGCTTGATTTGGTTTTGTAAGAGAAGGTTGAGATTTCTAATGAGAGGGACTCATTGAAATCTCAATTTGAACTTGCATTAAAAGAAAATAAATTTTTAAAATCTAAAAATGATTGTGAATCAATTTTGAAGAAAAATGAAAATTTGTCTACAAAAGTTGACCTTGTTTTAAAAGAGAATGTTGCTTTGAAAAATAAAATAATTTCTATTTCAAATGATTTAAATGTTTGTTTGAAGAAGAATGATTGTTTGCAAAATAAGATTGATGCACATGTTTGCCATGCTAGGGTAGTATCACACACTTCACCTATTGCATGTTCCACTTCTTCTTTGATTGAAAATGATATAAATTTAATTAAGAAGAAAATGGATTGTTTGGGCTCCACTATGAGCAAATGTGCCATGAACCATACACGCTTGGAATCTTTGTTTCGAAAGAAACAAGTTCCATCTTTTCATGCGCACCCCCCACGGCATACACATGCTCCTCACGGACACACCCATCACATGTATGCTCATGTGTACACTTGTACACATTGTGGACGTAAGGGCCACCTTGCTAAATTTTGCTATGATAGAATATATAATGTAAATTTAGCAAATAAATTTGTTTGGGTTAGGGAAGGTACTAACCCCCATGGACCCAAAAAGGTATGAGTACCAAAGACCACCCCTCTTGTTTATGATGTAGGTGTGGGCTCTCACACGACGTGAGAGTAGCGGTACCTTGGAGTGGATGCGTTCCAAGCTTAAAGGAGATTATTTGGATGCATCACTTTCAAGGGATGTTTGGTGGGAGGACCACCTTGGTTTGGAGAACTAAAGAGGTGCCTTCATCGGTTTTGGTATCGATCTCTAACTCCCGTTTATTATTTACATGCTTTCATATCATTGTTTATAGCATGTTTTATTGTTTATAGATTATCATGCTAATGCCATGATTATTAGATCCTTGACATGCATGTATAGCCTTTGAGATACCCATGTTTAAAATGGACTATTACTTTGTGTTCTCGTATATGTTTAGCTATCATGTTTATCATAGGTTTAATAACATGTGGATTTTCATAATAATCATGTTTATGTTTATCATATTTATTTATATGTCGTTTTATGCTTCATGTTTTGAATATATGTTTAAATGTTAGTTTTCATTAAGATTAGGATTTTTACTTGTACATATAGTGAGCTTCAAATAAATCTATATATGTTTGAGCTTGAATGCTTATTTGAATCCATTAGATGTGCTAGTATAGTTTAGTTTTGATGATCCATGCATTTTAAACTTGTATTCCCATTTTTGAATTTGTTTTAAGAATTCTTGTTTAACTTCATGTATATGTCCATTTTATCCAAATTACTGTTATACATATACATCCTTTGAGCCACGTGCCTTCATGCACATATTTTTGTGAACTCGTTGTGTTTGGATATGTATGTATACTTTAGTTTGTATAAGACATACATATACCTTGAAGATTAAATAATTTTTAATGATTTTCATGTTTCCATGTTTTTTTTTAAAGGAATAATGAGCTTAATTGTATATTTTCATGATCATGATCTTCACATCTTTAATTATGCACTCACCTTTCATGTTTACTCATGTTTTATTTTCATGAGTCATATTTATGCTTAAATGATTATGAGTGTTGACTATTTTGTGAATTTCATGTTTTATGAAAAATAATTTGTTTTATTCCTTACTTGAAGGATTTCGTACTAGTTAACAAAACTTTTCATTTTAACTAGTTCGTATTCTTCGTTTTGATATGAGATATACCTTGCCTTGATTGTTGTTTCAATTGGTATCATTGAATTCTTTCAATTGGTATCAATTTTGATCTTCTTGTATACTCATATGTTATATATATGTATGCTTTCAATTCTAATGGTATCAATTTCTATTGGTATCTAATTTTTCATACATATATGTTTTACTTGTGCTTATTATATCCGTATATCTTGAGCACAAATTTTATTTTTGCTAAGCTTGAAAATTTAATGATTATCATTTTTCAATTGATTAGTTTTCAATTGGTATTCTTAAACAAGCTTATGCATGTGTTTAGTTTGTTTTTTATAAAGGGGGAGAAAATTTGATTTTCATATTTCAATTGGTATTTGTATTTCCACTCCCTTGCTTTATGATAGAAAATAAAATTTTTAAATTGATATCATATGCTTAAAAAGAAAAATACTCTCTTTTGATATTAAGATGTTTATTTGAATGTTTTAAATTGGTATCTCAAAAATTTTGTTTAAAGATAAATACAAAAGTTTTGATTTGTATTGCCTATATGCAAGGAGAGCTTAACATCTTTTCTACATATAGATTCATGTTGAGTGTATCTTGTATTGAGGAGCTTGACATCTCTTCTTTATGTGGTACACGTGTGTAGGGGGAGCTTCACATCTCCTCTTATGCATTGCATATTATGTGTTATGTGAATTAGGGCTTGTCATCCTTTCTTCATGTAATGCATGTATGTAGGGAAGTTAACTTAGCGTCTTCCTCTTCATGAATGTATATAGCATATACTATTTATTTATTGATCTATGTTCACTTTCAATTGGTATCAAGATGCTACTTTGACATATTTTCAATTGGTACCTTAATTGATTGTCACCCCTATTTGATTTTATTTTTGTTTTAGACAAAAAGGGGGAGAACATTGTTTTTATTAACCCCTTTGTTGATTCTTTGTTTCGAACAAAAAGGGGGAGAAAAATTTATTGAATTGTTTTTAGTTTTTACCCCTTTATTGATGATTGACAAAAAGGGGGAGAAAGATTTCAAGTTTTATATGTTTTATATGCATACTTATGTTTTTGCATATATTAAGTTTAATTGGTATAAGAACATGTTTTATTGTTTATGCATATCTATGCATGTTTCATGATTCATATTCATTGCATATTTATGTTTATTTGTTTATGCATGAGTTAAGGGGGAGCTTCTTTGAAGCTTAACTTTAATCTATGCATATATAACTCCATGAGTTTTGTTATCATCAAAAAGGGGGAGATTATTGGCCCGGAGGCCTTCCACTCTAGTTTTGATGATGGTTAACTCATGTAGTTATGTTTACTAATATTCTTGTGATTTTAAGTTTCAGATCATATAGCAAGATATTAGTTGGTGATTAGCTTCAACAAGGAGTTTAGAAGCTTTTCATGGTGATTCCAGGGCCCGAGCATCAAAGATCATACATAGCCTAGCTCGTGGATCACAGTTTGGATCGAGTCTACTTGAAGATGGAAGATCGTCAAGAAGACTTAGGTATCCATAGTTTTAGTTTAGTGTGTTTAGATCCATTTGTAAAGATAAGAATAGTTGATATGCTCAAGTGCACAACACACACGTTTTATGATTTTTGGTTTTCATGAATAGTTGATCAAAACAAGTTTAATTGGTTTATGTATAGTAGATTCATTCTATACATGCATGCTTAACTTTTAAACAAACTTATTTTGACTTTCCTATTCATGTATTGAAAAATCTAATTTGACAAAATACTAGTTTTGGTTTTTGGTAAAAATGATAAAACACAAAAATGGTTTCATATGCTTGATATTTGAGTTGAAATGTTTATCACAAGTTTATATATCAATGCAAAATGATAAAACTATTTTTGGGGATTTTTATAAGATTTATAAGATTTATTAGAATATTTTAAACCTGTTTTTCTGACCCAGAATATTGGTTGCCAGGCTTTGGCGGTCGACCGGGCCGGTCGACCGTAAGCCAGAGCCGGTCGACCGGTCGGTCGACCGACGTGCACAGGTCTGTGCACGTCTGGCCAGGCAATGGGCCAGTCGACCGATCGGTCGACCGGACCAGAGAGCTTTGCTCTCTGTATCTGGGCGGTCGACCGGGATGTCCCAACGGTCATATTTATGACCGTTGGCGGTCGACCGGGCGGTCGACCGCCAATTGTCTGGCTGTCAGAAACAGCCAAACGGCTAGTTTTTGAGAGAGGCTATTTAAGCCTCATCTCTTGGGATTTTTGATAAGACTTTTGAAAAAGAAAATTTTCTATATTCTCTGGTTTTAAAAACAAGTTTTAAAAGTGTTTTAGAGCCTCAAAGATTTTATCTTTATTGTTTTTCAAGGATTTTGGAAAATCAAAGAAAACTAGGTTTTTGGGATATTATTTTAGATTTTCATTTCTATCATCTACAAGAGATTTTCCAAGTAGTTTTTCTTTGTTATTTGCTTTCCAAAAACACCTTGATATCCACTTGAGCTATATCTTCTATCCTAATCTATTAGGATCTTTGTTTGTGGAAAAAGAGAAGTGTGTGAGGTTGATTAAGCCTCCAAGTTGTAAACCCTCCTTGTATTTGTGTATCCCTCTTTGGTAGAGGTTGATCGGAGTGGTGTTTGGATCCCTCTTCGGTAGAGGTGATTGTGGTTGTATTGGCTACGGGCCTTATCCCTCTTCGGTAGAGGTGGATTGTGGTTGTATTACCTCGGTGGCATTGTAAGGTTGAGAGAGGAGTTCAGTACTCCTTAGTGGATTAGAAATCCTTCTCGGTGAAGGCGGGGACGTAGAGCTAGGGGCTCGAACCTCGGAACATATCATTGTGTTTGCATTTGATCCATTGCCTCTAAACCCTCTCTCTTTTATTTGTGTTGTGCATAGCATCTTTCATTCATATCATTCATACTTGTGTTGTGCCTTGCATTGTTTCATATTGCTATATCATTTATATGCTTGGTTTGCTTGTGTGTGCCTCACTTATACTTAACCACAAGAGCTTCATATAGCACCTCAACCCTTATCTAGGGGAATCAAGAGGAGTTAGTCCAGAGCCCTTCACGGGGAATTCTGCTACACTTGTTGGTTGTATTAAGTTTGTGCAAAATAGTTTTTAAGCTTCCGCATTTAGTTTCTAGATTAGCATTTACACCTATTCACCCCCCCTCTAGGTGTTTTCACATTGGTGACGAGAGAATCTATGCATTTCCTTCTAGTAGGGGAAGATTGCGACTTCCACAGTGACTCAACCTGTTTGAGTAGGCGTCTCTGGGCACAAATCTTTACATCTTTTTCTCGATCAGTTGACTCGTGGAGTCGGATCATCTCTGTTTGCTGGTCCTCCATCCGCTTTCGCAGGGTGGTAAGATTTGAAGGAGTTGCTCACTATTGAGTTGGGATTTAGGTTTGGCGACCTACATCCTCCATGGCGATGCGAAGTTTGAATGAGAATCTTTAGCATCAGAGATATGGACGTTGGATAGTTGGGCTGACGATCTGTAGGCTCAGTCACTTTGACGGTTTTTCCCTTTCCTTTGCGAGCAGCGGGGGCAGCGGCTGTAGCCTGGTTGACATTCTTCTTCGATGTAGCCATACCTATCGTGGGAGGTTATTTAGAGGATGGGTTAGGGCATTGAATGGAGAGAGATCCTAAGTATGGATTTAGAATAGCTCTCAATGAAAGAACCAAATACTCTGGGTAATTTCCTAAGGAATTAATCCACACACCAAATTATGAAGATGGATCAAATAAATCTCAGAAAAGGTAACGTAAAAACAACAAATTATGTGGAAACCAGAATGGGAGAAAACCACGAAGGGAGAGATAGAAAATCAACTATAACAATGGCAATTACAATGGCATTCTCTATTGTGCTAGGGCTTCTGAGATCGAACCCTTTCTATGTTGGAAGGGCTCTCCTATTTATAGAGGTCGTGTTTATTGGATAAAGTTGTGGAATATAATCACATTTAAATACTTAACCACTTATCAAGGAGGCGGTTAAAGCTAAACATCCAGGTTGGAACAGGTTGGGTGATAGTCCAGCTTTATCTAGTAGTCTTCGTCTAGTTATAGGCGCAGTTGATTCTCAGGTTGCAACTCTTGATTTCAAATGAAAATTTGGCGTATAGATAGGATACATGTAACTGATTTTATCCCTTTCTTGTGAACTGCTTGGAGTTTGAGATGATGAAGGAATCATGCTCGGAAGTTCTGAAAGCGGCCACATGTTACTCTCCTGTTTGGTGCCAGACAGACACGTTGCGTGATCTCGAAGAGGTCAGAAACTGACCAATACAATGTGCTTACACTTGTATTGAGCTAAGATAGAGATTAAGCACCTCAACTCTTAATCAAGAGGATTCTTGAGGAGAAGTCTAGAGCCCTTCACCAGAAATCGGCTTCACTCTTTGGATATCACTTGTGTGTTGAGTTTTGTTAGTGTAAAGTTTTAAATTCCGCATTCGATTAACACATCACCTATTCACTTCCTCCCTCTAGGTAATTTTCACCTATTAATTAATTAACCAAGTAAATTTGTAAATCGGTGATTTTCAACCATTAGTTAGTGGACCCTGCAAACTACCCTAAATACCATCATACTTTACACACCAAATTTAAGTGTAAAACCCCAGTTATACCCCCAATTTGAAATTAATTCCCCCTTTTCCCCATCTCAAACCCCAGTTCTTCCCTCTCCTTCTCCCCTCACTCCTTCTCCCGTCGATCTCCCACCTCCCGCACAACCCTCCTCATAGAATAAGCCCCGACATGAGTGTATATGTGTTTAGAAATAGACATCTTTTAAATTTCTCAGAGCAAATAAAATAATCTATGAGCCCAAATAAGAGTCATTTCTTTGAGATTTATTCCGAGTAAACAAATCACCCTTAATATTGATATACCACTTGAAAAGGGCTGACAAAAAGAGATATTTGGGAAGGTGGATTAAAACAAAAAATTACCTTAATAACATATGTACCAACATGCATAGAGCTGGAAAGCTGCATCAAAATGAAGTAGTTAACACTTCACATTTATAGAAACCTGACCAATGTTCACAATCCACAGAGAATAAGTTTTAATTAGCATTAACTAATCATCAAAACTGACCTATGTTCATCCGACCAACCATCATTAACTACAAAAGGAAAAATTGTAAAGCAATCTGGCAATGAGATTTCTTGTGTTACATTCCATCTAACTCTGCCTCAATCAAGGGAACCTTGTATATAAAGAGGGATGACTTTGAAAGCTGGGGTGAATTTTTCACCGATTTGGAATCATGCACTTATGGAGTTTAAACGGAGTTGAGTTTGATTTCTTCAGCATACGAAGGTTTTAAATATAAATTGATGGCTTCATTAACTGCAGGCCAATGTGGCACAATGGTTAGCGTGCTTGATTCAAGCGCTGGTGACCGGGTTCGTTTTCCAGTATCAAACGTTTATTTATGTTTTTGGTTTTTAATTTTTTTTTAAAGATTGAACGATGTGGGCTTTGGGCCTTTGGGCTCAGAAGTTAAATAAATGGAGATGAAAAGAGAAAAGATGAGTGATATAGGCCTGGGCTCTAGGCTGGGTTTGGCCAAGGCTAAAAGAAAAAGAAGAGAGAATAGAAATATGCTGGACTTGAGCTTGGCTTATTCTTTTACTTATTCCATGATAGTAATTATATTTTTTTGAAATTATAAATTATAAGTAATTAGAGTTTTTATTACAATTACAAAATTATAAGTAATTATAAATTATGTTATAATTATTAAATTAGTAATGATGATTATCAGATATTGATATAATTATAATTATTACAAGATAATAAGTAGTTCTTTAAATTTTTCATTAATTAAATAATTTTCAAGTTGATAATTATTAATGACTATATTATAAATTGTGATAGTAATAATTAATAATTATTTTATTTTTAAAAAAATTAATAATGAGATGTTATAAACTATATTATAAAATAATATTTCATGAGAGAAAGAGATATATATATATATATATATATATATATATATATAATAAAGAGAGAGAGAGAGAGAGAGAGAGAGAGAGGATGGCGGTGCAGTGGAGGCGGTGAGGTGGAGGGCGCGTGGAGGAGTTAGATTGATAGCAAGAAGAAAAGGCAGGAAAGGAAGAGAAATGAGGTAAAAGAAAAAAAAGAAAAGTAAAGGAATTGGGATGGGCCTTTTGGGCTTGGTTCAAAGAAAATGAGAGGAAAAGAGAGGCAAAAAGAGAGTAGGCCGGGTTCATATGTGGGCTAAGAATATTAAGAATAATTATAACTTATTATTATTATTAACATTGTTATTTGAAAAAATTTGCTACAGCTGCCTACTTTGCTTCATGATTAGAAAAGACTCAGCTTCATAATTTTCTGCGCTACATTCTAATCCACATTGTCATAAACTAATTCCTCTCAACAACCACTTCTTTATATATTTTTATTTTCTATTTTTCTCTTCCCCATCACCATCAACATTGCTCTCCTCTCAACCTTGACCCCAACGCAAAGTTATTCGAAGGTGACCTGTGCGGTCAGGTTACTGTAAGGGTTGGAGGAGGTGGGAGCCCCCTCCTGGGCTCAAGGGCAGAGTCTCCGGATTTTTTTTGGATCGACCTTTTGCAGGTATTGTCTGCTCGTGCTCGCGATCAGTTTTGTTTGTGTTTAGATCTGGAAAGCATTAGGGATCATTTGATGTCAGTGAACAGGGTCTACTGATAATGACAATGCTAATATAAGGATTGCGACTCATGATCGCAATCCTCTGTGAGAACTGACTTAGAAATATGGTATTTTGTGAGGACTGCGATCATGATCGCAACCCTAATAAAGAGGACTGCGATTATGATCACAGTCCTCACAAAAACTCAAAAATAGAACAGTTTTGTAAGGACTGTAACTCGCATTCCTCTTTTAGCACTATGACCATGGTCGCAGCTCACATAAAGACTCAAATATAGGACATTTTTGTAAATACTGCAATCATGATCACTGTCCTAATAAAGAGGTTTGCGATCATGGTAGCAATCCTATAAGCTTCAAAAACATGACATTTTTATAAGAACTGCGGCCATGGTCGTAGTTCTCATAAATAGTGCATTTTGTGAGGAGTGCGATAATGATCGTAGTCCTCATAAATAAGGTTGTGATCATTTTGTGAGGACTATGATCATTGTCGTATTCCTCAGAAATTGGGCATTTTCGAACCAGTTCCTTTTCTGAAGCGGTTACTTAGGAGTATTTTCGTCTTTCGTTACTGATAAGCGCTTCAGCGCTTGACACGTGAGTGCACATCCTTAGTTTAAAAAAAAAGGTGCCTAATTTGAATAAAATTATGAAGTTGAGTTTTTTCGAAATACGGTTTTATATAGTGGGCTGTAGCGAAATGACCCTTATTATTAATAATAATGAGTATTATAGAACTGGAGTATTACATATTCACACACATTACAAATATTTTAGAAATATTTCTGACCTAAAATATTTTTGAATAAAATTTTTTTTGTATAAAATATATTTATCAATATTTTTTATATATACAAATTCCCAGAGAAATATATATACAAGTGTATATGTATTTGTTAAATATAAAATTTATTTATTTAAAATACATATTTTTACATAACAAAATATTTACACAACATGAAGAATAATATAATTATTTATTAACATAATTTTATTACAACACAGATAATTTGATTAATTATATAATTATAAGTTATTAGATAAATACAAATACCTATATAATTATTTTAAATCTTTCAAAATTTTCATTAAACTGATGAGTTCTAACCACTTGCCAGCCGGGGGCGCTTGCTAGTTATGAAGATGGCTAGAGATAAATCTCCTTCATGTGGCTTCTACAGGATCCTCTTGCCTCGATTCTCTCCGAGACGTGTAGTTGTGGGTCTCTCCCCCCTGCATTCTGTCTCCTTTTTGTTTAATTTAGCTTTACTCTCTTCATAATCTTTGGAAGAAATTCCTTCTGCTTTTGCAAATCCCATTGTCAAGGGGAAGAAATGCAGAACAAAAGCTACAGTAGTGAATCCAAATGGCAAATCATGGCACGTCAATGTTCACAGAGACAAGCAACAACTACATTTGGGTGGAGCTAGTTGGCTAGACCTTGCACCTGTACACAATTTAATGCCTGGATACTTCATGGAATTCTTCTACAGAGGCAACATGGTATTCAGTTTTCGAGCATTCGATCTCAGCGCATGTGAGATGACTATTCTTCAATGAACACAAACAAGAAGAAGAAAAATTCCAGTATGGTTTCTGATTTATTCTTTCAAGTATACATGTGACATTAAAGTTTCTGCAAAGTTAATTGTTTGCTTTCCAGATTTCATTCCCAGTTCAACAAAAGCATGCTTTGAGGCCACCATAACTGATTAAACTGCCAGAAGGAGTCAGATGGTGAGACTCTCAGTGAACATTTTAGATTCATCAGTAGTATTACTTGCTTAACAATGTTTCAACCTGTACAGTTCCAATGGGCTTTGTGGCATCAATTGGACTTCAAGGCCAGACGGAAGTGATCCTCAGGGATCTGGAGGGCCGGTCATGGCCCGTTCCGATTAGCTACAGCAACTCGAATCCGGTGAGCTGCCACATGGCTGATGGCTGGCACAAGTTCGTTTGCGATGACGAGTTGAAGAGGGGAGATAAATGCATCATTGAGATGGCAAGTGAAGCTAGGTTATAGGGATTGGGTGTATAATAACTAAATATTGTGGTAAGATTGTAATATTTGAAAAGTTAATTTTTTATTTTCAACTTTTCATTTGAGGGTAAAACTGTCCAAGAAAATTTGAACTTAGTTTTTGGGGCTACTGATCGCTTCTTTGGGTTTAAATAACCACACTCAAGTTATTGAGATTTAAAAGATTTCGGGGGTAAGTTTTCAATATTAAATATTTGGAGGTAAATTTATAAATACTAAATATTTGAATGGTATATATCTAAAATAACCCAGAATAAAAAGAAGGAACTATTGAAAGAGAAGTACCAAGGAAAAAAATCATAAACTTAAAATAGCACAAACTTGATTTTGAAAAAAAAAGCTATCATAGAAGAGGATAAGAGGATTATAAAAAGGGGGAATTTCACTATTGCCCCCTATGTCAAACCATAATTAGGAAAAAAAACTCAGCTTTATAATTTTATTCACTTCAGCCACTTTCTTTTTTAAAGTAAGTATGTGTGCCCACGTGTCAAGCGCTGTGAAAGACAAAAAATGTCTTTAAGTAATTGCTTCAAAAAAGTGGACCGATTTGAAAATACCCTATTTCTAAAGACTATGATTATGATCGCAGTCCTTACAAAATGATCGCGGTATACAGGATTGTGACTATGATCGCACTCCTAACAAAATGATCACAGTTCTATTTCTGAGGACTGCGATCATGATCACAGTGCTTACAAAATGCACTATTTATGAGAACTGCAACCATGCTCGTAGTCCTCACAAAAAATATCATGTTCTGAGTCTTCATAGGATTGCAACCAGGATCATAGTCTTTTTTATTAGAACGGCAAGCATGATCTCAGTATTCACAAAAATATCCCATGTTTGAGTCTTTTGCAGTCCTCACAAAATGCCCGATTTTTGAGTTTTTGTGAGGACTACGATCATGATCGCAACCTCTTTATTATTTCTACGACTATGATCGCAGTCAGCACAAAATGCCCTATTTATGAGTCACTCCTCATAGAGGATTGCGATCATGAGTCACAATCCTCATATCAGTATCGACATCATCAGCAGACCCCCGTCCACTGACATCGAATGATTCATAATGCTTTCTAGATCTAAACACAAACAAAATTCATCTCGAGCACGAACAAATAAGATCTGTCAAGAGTTAATCCCCAAAAGAAATTTTCAAGGGCTCCACCACTGACCCCGAGAGGGGGCTTCCCCCTTCCAACTCCACGACGACCTGATCGCAGGTCAACCCGTGAATAACTCTGCATCAGAGTCAAGGTTGAGGGGAGAGCAATGTCATGAAATCACATAGAGGTGGGTGAATAGGTGATAATGCTAATCTAGTGAACTAAATGCGAAATTTAAAAACTAATTACAATACACACACAAGTGCAACCAACAAGAGATGCACACACAACCAAGCCAAGCATATAAGTATGAATGCACAATATAGAATGATGCAAGGCACAATATAAAGAGAGAGAGAGAGAGTAAGAGCCAATGGATCAAGCGCAAACAACAAGATATGTTTCGAGGTTCGAGCACCCAGCTCTACGTCCCCGCCTTCACCCAGAAGGATTTCTAATCTACTAGCTTGTCCATAAAGGACTCCCACAAAGGGAACCTCCATCGAGGATTTGGGGCAATACAATCACAAGGAGTACCCAACTCCTCTCCTTACAAACACAACCTCCTCCTTGAGGCACAACACCAATCCAACAAACAATCACCTCACAACTTGAGGGATTACAACTCAATACAAACTCCACCTCACCTAGAGGGAGCAAAACACAATCTCAACCTCTACCAAAGAGGGATATCACAAAGCAAGGGTTTACAACTTGGTGGTATATTTCAACCACAAACAATCTCTTTCCCCACAAAGATCCTATAGAATATGATAGTAGATGTAGCTCAAGTGTGGAGAAAACCAAAGGAATGGAAATCAAAAACTCAAATAAAATCTTTGGAAAAAACTAGAAACCAAGATGAAGAAGTTGAATCAAAATCTTTTCCCAAAAACCCTTTCTTGATTTTCCAAACCCTAGCAAAAACACCAAATAGATTGTTCAATTTAAATCCAAAAACTTCTTTTGATTGCTGTGAAAACACCAGAGAGTCAAGAAAAATTAGCACCAAAAATCTTAGAGAAAACCTCTTTCCAATAGGGTAATTATAGGCCCCAGAAAATTATAGCCGTTGGCAGCAGAAACTGCTAAAACTGCACTACCGGTCGACCGGTCGGTCAATCGTCCAACGGTCAATTTTTGACCGTTGGCAGCTAACGGTCGACCGGGCGGTCGACCGTCCCCAGAACCAGAGAGCAACGGCTCTCTGGCCGGTCGACCGCTCGGTCGACCGCAGAAAACAGAGAGCAACCTGCTCTCAGTCGGTCGACCGTGCGGTCGACCGGCTCCCGGGGCAGCCAGCGTGCACGTATCCGTGCACGTCAGTCGACCGCTACGGTCGACCGGCTCTTGATCTGGTCGACCGTGCGGTCGACCGATCTAGCCTGGCAGCAGCTGATCTGGGCTGAAAAACTATGGTATTTTTATTATCCAATAAATTCTCATAAAACCTTCAAAAAATCCACAAAAATAGTTTTATCATTTTGCATTGATATACAAACATGTAATAAAAATTTTAACTCAAATATCAAGCATTTTGAACTATTTTTGTGTTATGAAAAAATTACCGAAAACCAAAACTTGTACTTTTCCAAACTTGGATTTTTCAAATGAACTTTGTCCAAACCTCATCCAAATACAAAAACATGATATTAAACAACATTGAAGCATGATGCATATGGATAGAAATCCAATATACATGAAACATATACATATCATAGTTTTTGTCTTTAATTCCAAAATATGTTTTGTTAAAAATACAAAACACCAAACACATAAGTAAGTCAAAACTAAGTTTGTTTAGGAAGTTAAGCATGCATGTATATAGAACAAATCTAGTATACATAAAACTATGTAAACTTGTTTTGATCTATCTATTCATGAAACCAAGATCGGTTAAACCAAAAACGGCAAAACCGAAAACCAATATTCAAAACATGAAACGTGTGTGTGTTGTGAACTTGAGCATATCATACTATTCTAATCTTTACAATTTGGATCTAAACACAAAACTAAACTATGGTACCGATGTCTTCTTGTAGAGCGCCGTCTCCAAGCTGACTCGATCCAAAACTTGATTCACCGAGCTTGACTCCAATGAGTGCTATATATGATCTTTGACGCTCGGGCTCTTGAATCATCGTGTGAAAGCTTCCAAAGTATCTTGTTGAAGCTAATCATCAACTAATATCTTGATTAGAGATCTGAAACTAAAATCACAAGATTATTAGTACACATAACTACATGAGTTAATCATCATCAAAACTAGAGTGGAAGGCCTTTGGGCCAACAATCTCTCCCTTTTTGATGATGACAAAACTCATGGAGTTATATATGCATAGATTAAAGTTAAGCTTCAAAGAAGCTCCCCCTTAACTCATGCATATCAATAAACAAATAAATATGACAATGAAGCACATAAACATGTATGCATAGATGTGCATAAAACAATACTAAACATGTTCTTGAAACCAGTTAAACAATAAACTAATAAATAAAAACGAAACATGCATATAAAACATGCATATAAAACCAAATAAACATGCATATAAAACATGCATATAAAACCAAATACTTCTCCCCCTTTTTGTCAATCATCAACAAAGGGGTCCAAGTAAAAACAAAACATTTTTCTCCCCCTTTCTGTTCGAAACAAAGAATCAATAAAGGGTGACAATAAAACAAATCAAAATGTTCATCCTCTTTTTGTCTAAAACAAAAACAATGTCAAAAGGTGTGACATCAAACATGATATCAATTGAAAATATGTCAATGAAATGCATATTGATACCAATTGAAATTAAACATTACAAAATATTGAATTCCTAAACATAAATCTTGATACCAATTGATAAGTAAATAGAACAATGGTAAATAAACAATCTTGATACCAATTGAGAGTAAACAAGTAAGCATCTTGATACCAATTTTGAGAAAACAAATAAATTCTTGATACCAATTTAAAGTATTATTCTTTTTAAACATATGATACCAAATTGAGATTATTATTTTCTATCATAAAGCAAGGGAGTGGAATACAAAACCAATGGTAAACCAAATACCAATTGAAAGATAAAATATGAGTTTTCTCCCTCTTTATGAAATACTAAATAAAACAATGTCTAAGCTTGTATTAGAATACCAATTAAAAACTAATCAATTGAAACAAAGTTGAAGCTCAAGCTTAGCATAAAGCATATATATATGTATGAAAAATTAATACCAATTGAAATTGATACTCTTTGAAGTGTACGCATACATACATAAAAATAATATATGAGTATACAAAAAAATGTCAATATTGTTGGCCCAAAGGCCTTCCACTCTAGTTTTGATAATGATTAACTCATGTAGTTATGTGTACTAATAATCTTGTGATTTTAGTTTCAAATTATTAATCAAGATATTAGTAGGTAATTGCTTCAACAAGATGGTTTGGAAACCTTCACATGGTGATTCAAGAGCCCGAGCATCAAAGATCATATATAGCACTCATTGAAGTCAAGCTCGGTGAATCACGGAAGTTTTGGATCGAGTCGGCTTGAAGACGTTGCTCTACAAGAAGATATCAGCACCATAGTTTAGTTTTGTGTTTAGATCCAACTTGTAAAGATTAGAATAGTATGATATGCTCAAGTTCACAACACACACGTTTCATGTTTTGGTTTTCAGTTTTTGGTTTAACCGATCTTGGTTTGCATGAATAGATATTATATCAAAACAAGTTTACATGGTTTAATGTATATTAGATTTGTTCTATATACATGCATGCTTCAACTATTTAAACAAACTTAGTTTGATTGTCTATTTCATGTGTTTATGTTTTGGTATTTCTAACAAAACATATTTTTGGAATTAATGTCAAAAACATGGATATATATATGTTTCATGTATATTGGATTATATCCATATACATCATGCCTAAATGTTGTTTAATACCATGTTTTTGTATGTGAATGAGTTTTGGACTAAATGTATTTTCTATTCAAAAATCCAAGTTTTAGAAAATACAGTTTTTGGATTTTGGTAAAATTCATATGACACAAAAATGTTTCAAGATGTTTGAAATTTGTGATGAAATTTTTATCACAAAGTTTACATTTCAATATAATATGATAAAACTATTTTTGTGTATTTTTACAAGTTTTTATGGATTTATTAGAATATTCTTTACCCTGTTTTTCTGACCCTAAACAGTGGCTGACAGGCCAGGTCGGTCGACCGTGCGGTCGGCCGAACCAAGGGCCGGTCGACCTGACGGTCGACCGACGTGCACAGAGCTGTGCACGTCTGGCAGCACAGTGGGCCGGTCGACCGGCCGGTCGACCGGATCTGAGAGCAGTGCTCTCTGTTCTTTTGGTCGGCCGGGCAGTCGGCCGTCAGTTGCCAACGGTCAAAATCTGACCGTTGGGCGGTCGACCGACCAGTCGACCGTTAGTGCATTTTTGGCAGGATCTGCTGCCAACGGCTAGTTTTCCAAATGGGCTATAAATACCCCATTGGAAAGAGGTTTTCAAAAAGAATTTTTGTGCGAATTTTTCCTGACTCTCTAGTGTTTTCACAGCAATCAAAAGAAGTTTTTGGGCTTTAAATTGAACAATCTATTTGGTGTTTTTGCTAGGGTTTGGAAAATCAAGAAAGGGTTTTTGGGAAAAGATTTTGATTGAACTTCTTCATATTGATTTCTAGTTTTTCCCAAAGATTTTCTTTGAGTTTTTGATTTCCATTCCTTTAATTTTCTCCACACTTGAACTACATCTACTATCTTATTCTATATGATCCTTGTGTGGGAAAGAAATTGTTTGTGGTTGTTGTTTAGACCACCAAGTTGAAAACCCTTCATTTGCTTGGCTTTGTGCCTTTCCCTCATTGTGTTGAGGAGCTTGTGCAAGTGGGTTGTATCCCTCAAGTGGTGAGGTGATCCTTATGTAAGCTTTGTGTTAATTCCTCAAGTTATGAGGTGATTGTTTGTTTGCTTGGAGTTGTGCCTCAAGGGGGAGGTTGTGTTTCAAAGGAGAGGAGTTGGGTACTCCTTGTAATTGTTATTGCCCCAAATCATCGGTGGAGGTTCCCTTTGTGGGAGTCCTTTGTGGACAAGCTAGTGGACTTGAAATCCTTCTGTGTGAAGGCGGGGATGTAGAGCTGGGTGCTCGAATCTCGAAACATATCTTGTTGTTTGCGCTTGATCCCTTGACTCTTACTCTCTCTTTACTTTGTGCCTTGCATCAATTCATATTGTTCATTCATAATTACTTGCTTGGCTTGTTTGTGTGTGCATCTCTTGTTAATTGCAATTAGTTTTTTAAATTCCGCATTAAGTTCATTAGATTAGCATTATCACCTATTCACCCCCCCTCTTGGTGATTTTCAATTGGTATCAGAGCTTACGCTCCTGATATTAGGTTTAACCACCTAGGAGTGAGATCTTGGTTTGCTAATCTTCATTTGCATTTTTATTTGCACACATTTAGTTTGCACTCATGGCTAGCCCTCCTATGTTTGACTTTACTAGACATGATATTTGGATAGCCAAGATGAGTAGCCATTTAAAAAGTTTAGGACATCTAGTTTACCAAGCCTCTACTCAAGAATCCTACCCAAATAGTAGCAAGCATAAAAAGGCAAATGCATTAGCCCTTAAGACTCTTAGAGCATCTCTTAATGAAAATCTTTTACATGTGTTTGATCATTATGACTCGGCTTTTGCAGTTTGGAGCATATTGACTTCTCCCGAGCTTCCAAGGATTATCAACAAGTTGAGAAGATCTAGGAGAGACAAGTCCGACGAGCATTGCCTCATGGTCTAAGGGAAAGACTCCCTTGAGGTACAATCGGATTCTCATCTAGATGACAACTCTAGTTCCTATTGCTATGGTTGTTTAGAAGCTCAAACATTAAACATAGAACTTGCCACAAAGCTTGAAAATTTTTTGGAAAAACATAAACTTTTGAAAAAGGATAATCTTGCTTTGAAAGATGAATTAAAGGATTTGTGTTCAAATTTTGAATTAGTTTTGCAAGCGAAGGAACAGATTACTAGTGAACGTGACTCACTAAGATCTCAACTAGACCTTGCCCTAAAGAAATTGATACTTTGAAAAGCAAAAATAATTGTGATAATGTTGTGAAAAACAATGAGGTTTATCTTCTAAATTGGATTTTGTCTTAAAAGATGACCTTGTTTTGAAAAATGAAATTGATTTCATTACAAAAGAACTAGATTTAGTCTTAAAGAAAAATGAATCTTTGAAAATTGATATAGATTCTCATGTTTGCCATGCTAGTGTAGCTTCACCTAGCACATCTTTTGCATGCTCCACTTTATCTTCTAATATTTAAAATGATATAAATATTTTGAAGAAAAGTGTTGATTGTTTGGGCTCCACTTTGAGCCAATGTACATTAAATCATACACGCTTGGAAACCTTGGTTCGTAAGAAACAAGGTCCATCTTTGCATGTACACCAAACACGGCATACACATGCTCATCACGATCACAATCTTCACACTATGTATGCTCATGTGTACACATGTACACATTATGGTCGAAAAGGCCATCTTGCTAGATTTTGCTATGATCGTTTAAATGTTGAAAATTTAGCAACTAATCTTGTTTGGGTTAGGAAAGTACTAACCCCCGTGGACTCAAAAGAAAATGGGTACCAAAAACCACCTCTTTGATTTTTGATGTAGGTGGGGGCTCTCGCATAACGTGAGAGTGTTGGTGCCTTGGAGTAGATGCGTTCCGTGCTTAAAAGAAAACAAATTTGGATGCATCACTTTCAAGGAAAGTTTGGTGGAGGAGGACCACCATTGGTTTGGAGAACTAGAGAGGTGCCCTCATCGGTTTTGGTATCAATCTCTAACTCCCGTTTATATTTGCATGCTTTTCATGATTACCTATTTATAGCATGTCATGTTTTATTGTTCATTATGCTTATGCCATGGTCATTAGATTAGTGATATACTTGTTAGTTATTTGAGACACTTCATGTTCTATATGAAAAGTCACCTAGAGGGGGGGTGAATAGGTGACAATGCTAATCAAGGGCAAATTAAAAATTTAAAGCTACAACAATCACAATCAAGAATTACTAGATGAATGCAAGCAAGTAAATATGACAATGAATATGATGAGCAAGTAATGAGTGCAAGCAAAGTAGAATAAAGAATGCAAGAATGTAAACCAATCGCAAACACAAAGATATGTTATCGAGGTTCGAGCACCCAGCTCTACTCCCCGCCTTCCCCAGAAGGATTCTAGCTACTTCCACTATCACAAAGAACAATTACAATGGAGTACCCAATCCTACAATCTCAAGAACAAGTAATTTCCTTGGTAGTCAAAAGACCACAAACTCTCTCTTTCAAATATCTCTTCCCTTACAAAGGTCCTTAGAGAATATTGAGTAGGAATGAAGCTCTTGTGTAAGTGAAAAGAAAAATTAAATCAGAGAGTATCACAAAAACCAATTCAGAAAATGAGTGAGAATATTAGCACAAAAACCAAGAAACAAGCTCTTTTGAATTTCTCAAACTTTTGAATTTTTCTCTTGAAAATTGTTGTAATCAATCTCTCCCTAAGCACCCCTATTTATAGGAGAGGGCTAGGTTAAGAGATAAAATAAACTTAAGGCTAATTAAGTAATATTAGATTCAAAATATATCTTTAAACGAATTTTTAAACACAAAAGACAAAAATAAACAGCCCTTAAAAATCTGCCCGTTACTGTTCAAACGGTCGGATCGGTCGACCGGGCCGGTCGACCGGTAGTATAAAAATTTGACCGTTACAGGCTATCGGTCGACCGACCCGGTCGACTGATACAAACTGTGAGCAAAAATAATAATCCGGTCGACCGCTCCGGTCGACCGACAGACGTGCACACGGATACGTGCATCTGCCAGGACTTCGGTCGACTGGTCCGGTCGACCGGACCAGACTGACATAGGCTCGGTCGACCGACCCGGTCGACCGGATCAGGTCAAAAAGCCAAATTGAAAAAGAAAACAAAGAGGATTTTGATTTTAACAAAATACTTTTGAACAGGGATTAGTATAAAACATAAATATATATCTGTAGGCAAAATCTTGTATGCAAAATATTTTTGTATAATTTATAAGAAATTATTTTGGAAAGAGCATGTGCGCAAAAACGTGTGTGATAGAGCTTCAAACCTATCCACTATTCTTTAACATACTATAAACTGAAAAACAAATTACATGAAGACTTCTTGTGCTATCTTCAAGTCTTTGAGCCATCCAATGCCTTGCTAGAGCCTTCTCTTCTTTGATCCTTCCTTAATGTGCAATTTGCCTTCCTTACTTTGTGGAACTTAGAAGTTCTTGCAATAGCTAAGCGAATGGACTCTAAACATGGTACAAAACCTGAAACTCATCTTGATCAAATGATTAGTACCAAATAGCACTAATTTGGTTTGTCATCATCAAAACACAAAACAATTGGAGAGTGTAACCTCTTGGGCCAACAATCTCCCCCTTTTTGATGATGACAAAACAAATAGGTTATTAACAAAAATGTAGGGAGGAGAAAAACTCCCCCTTAAATAATGCTATACATAAAACACAAAAATATGCTCTAGATGCCAATAATTGAAATGATGCACCAATTATTGAAACCAATAAAAACAAAAATATATATAAAACACAAAAATTGCTCTTGATACCAAAAATATCAAAACACAAGAATTCATAAAACCAAATACATATAAATTCATAAAACAAATCTTAAAATTAAAGCATAATAAATTCATATGGAACCAAGACCAAATGAACTTATTTTTGTCCATGTAAACTTATTCTCCCCCTTTTTGTCATACATCAAAAAGGGTTATGAAAAACATGTCTATTCAATAATGCAAACATTAAGTTCTCCACAAATAAACGAAAATCTAGCAAAATCAAGAGGTTTAGTGAAAATATCGGCTAGTTGTAAATCCGTAGAAACATAATCAATATCTATATCACCCTTCTCAAAATGATCTCTAAGAAAGTGATATCTAATCTCAATGTGCTTGGTCTTACTATGTTGATTTGCATTTTTGGTCATGTGTATAGTACTAGTATTATCACAAAATATTTTTATGTGATCAAAGTGCAAATCAAAATCAAGGAGAGTATGTTTCATCCAAAGGACTTGTGCACAACAAGCCCCCGCGGCAACATACTCCGCCTCGGCGGTTGAGAGAGCTACGGAATTTTGTTTCCTAGAGGACCATGAAACAAGACAATTACCAAGAAATTGATATGTCCCACTAGTACTCTTTCTATCTACTCTACAACCCGCATAGTCGGCATCCGAATAGCTAGTCATTGAAAAATCTATAGTTTTCGGATACCAAAGACCCATTCCAATAGTGCCCTTAATATAACGAATAATGCGTTTTACCGCAATAAGATGAGACTCTTTAGGACACGATTGAAATCTAGCACAAAGACACACACTAAACATGATATCCGGCCTACTTGCCGTCAAATATAAAAGACTTCCTATCATGCTTCTATATAATTTAATATCAACATTTTTACCTTGTTCGTCCTTATCAAGCTTGGTTGTAGTTGCCATTGGAGTGTTGCAAGCCTTTGATCCTTCAAGCCCAAACTTCTTTACTAGCTCCTTTGCGTACTTGGCTTGGTTAATGAAGGTTCCGTCTTGCAATTGCTTGATTTGGAGTCCAAGGAAGAAATTGAGCTCACCCATGGAAGACATTTCAAATTCTAATTGCATTACCTTCTCAAAATCCTTGCATAAAAGCTCATTAGTAGATCCAAAAATTATATCATCAACATAAATTTGCACAATTAAAATATCATTATCAACATGCTTAGTAAAAAGAGTTGTGTCTACTTTGCCTTTAATAAAATCATTGGAAATGAGAAAACTAGAAAGCCTTTCATACCAAGCTCTTGGAGCTTGTTTCAATCCATACAAAGCTTTATCAAGTTTAAAAACAAAATCGGGATGAACATGATCAATAAAACCGGGAGGTTGAGAAACATAAACTTCTTCATTAATAAAACCATTCAAAAATGCACTTTTCACATCCATTTGAAAAAGTTTAAAATTTTTAAAACATGCAAAAGCTAGTGTCATCCGTATGGCTTCAAGCCGTGCTACGGGTGCAAAGGTCTCCTCAAAGTCAATTCCCTCAACTTGAGTGTAACCTTGGGCCACTAACCTAGCTTTATTCCTAATGACATTTCCGGACTCATCCATCTTGTTTCTAAAGATCCACTTAGTACCAATTATTGGTCTATCGTGGGGCTTAGGAACAAGGTGCCAGACTTGGTTGCGCTCAAATTGATTGAGTTCCTCTTGCATGGCAAGCAACCAATATGGGTCCGTCTCGGCTTCGAGAATGCCTTTGGGTTCAAAATGAGAAATGAAAGCAAAGTTACCACATAGGTCATGGAGTTTGGAGCGCGTTGTGACTCCTTTAGATGCATCACCCAAGATGAGCTCCTTAGGATGATTTGTTGCGTATCTCCAAGCTTTGGGAAGCGGTTGAGCGCTTTCCTCTTTATCCTCTTGAACTTCACCAATTGAATCTAGCTTTTCTTCTTGAGCGGGTGAGTCCTTCAAGGATAGTCTCTCCATGTCTTCACCTAATGGTTCAATCTCTACAACATTCTCAACAACCACATTAGATTCTTCAAACTTAACATGCATGGATTCTTCAATAGTTTGAGAAGATCTAATGAAAACTCTATATGCTTTGCTAGTAGAGGAATATCCAACAAAGATAGCCTCATAAGCCTTAGCATCAAATTTACCCAAATTATCCTTAGTATTCAAAACAAAACACTTGCATCCAAAAACTTTGAAATATGCAACATTTGGTTTTCTAGAATGATACATTTCAAATGATGTTTTTGAAGAATTTTTGCACAAATAAATACGATTCGATATATAGCATGCGGTGTTTACGGCCTCGGCCCATAAATATTGAGGGAGGTCATACTCACTTATCATTGTCCTAGCCATCTCTTGAAGTGTTCTATTTTTCCTTTCTACAACTCCATTTTGTTGTGGAGTTCTAGGACAAGACGTTTCATGCTTAATTCCCTTTTCATCACAATAAGTCGTGAAGAGTTGGTTAACAAACTCACCACCTCTATCACTCCTTATTCTCAAAATCGGAAAACCCTTTTCTTTTTCAACTCTTTTTCGAAAAATCTTAAAATGAGAAAAGGTTTGATCTTTATGTTGCAAAAAGAAAACCTAAGTAAAACGGGAGAAATCATCTACCAAAACAAATGCAAATCTACTTCCATTTAAACTTTTAGTTTTAGTTGGTCCAAAAAGATCCATATGAATTAATTCTAAAGGCCTAGTTGACATGATATCCTTGATTGGTTTAAAGGAAGACTTAGTTTGTTTCCCAAGTTGGCACGCACTACAAATGCGGTCTTTCTCAAAATCCAAGCAAGGTATACCCTTCACCAATTCCTTTGAATTAATCCTAGAAATATGGTCAAAAGATGCATGTCCTAATCTTCTATGCCAAAGCCAAGAATTTTCATCAAAAGCATTCAAGCATTTAGTAGAACAATCTAATTAAGCATGTCAATGATATAAACATTATTATCACGAAAACCGGTAAGAATACAATCATTAGATTTAACATCAAAAATCTTGCAAGAAGTATCATCAAAAACAACTTTAAGTCCACGGTCACAAAGTTGACTAATGCTAAGCAAATTATGTTTTAAACCATCTACTAAAACAACATTCTCAATAATAGGAGATGCACCAATTTGAATGTTACCTATACCGATGATAGTTCCTTTGGAGTCATCCCCGAAGGTGACAGAGCCACCTTCCATGTACCTTGATAGGGTTGTGAAGTTGTTGATGTCCCATGTCATGTGTCTTGAACAACCACTATCAAGGTACCACCGCTCCCTACGTCTTGGAGCTTTGGTGTGTACCTACATCAAACAATTTAAGACTTGATTTTGGTACCCACATTTTCTTGGGTCCTCTAGGGTTAGTGTCATTGACCCAAACAAGATTATTTGTTCTATTTAGTTGATCATAGCAAAACTTAGCTAAATGTCCATGTTTACCACAATATGTGTATCTATATACTCTACCATATTTAAAAGCATAATGAGTGTGTGATTTGTGAGCATGGGCATTGTGAGCATGAAAGGATTTAACATGTGTGTGTTGTGTGGTGTGAGCATGAGAATTCTTAACTTGTGAAGTGTTAGCATGTGAAGTGTGCTTCTTAGAAAACATGTTCTCAAGTTTCTTGGTATTAAAAGCACAATCATTTAACACTTTTTCAAAATCATTCATTTTGGATTTAAAAGAAGAAATTTCTTTTTCATCAAAAATAGGAGATTTTGCCTTACAAGAACTCTTGTAGGCACAAAATTCTTTTTGCATGGAAATGAAATTAGAAGAAATATCATCTTTTTCTTTAGAAACAATGGCAAGTTGATTTTAAGAAAAGCAACTTCTTTTTGTAATTTTAAGCATTCAAGTTTCTTATTATCATAAGTTTCAGAAAGTTTTACAAAGGCATGTACTAGAACTTCCTTACTTAGTTCATCATCTTCATCATCATGGGATTGAGGGGTTACCTTGGGTGTGTTTGCCATGAAACACATATTAGCTTGATCCACCTCCTCTTCGGACTCGCTTTCCGAATCCCACGTAGCTTTGTATGCTTTCTTTTCCTCCGGCTTCTTTGGCTTGAAGGAGGAAGTCATCTTCTTCTTGAACTCCGGACAATCCGCCATGATATGTCCGGGTTTGCGGCAATTGTAGCATATGATCCTCCGCTCCTCTTTGCCTTCGAATTTTCTCCGGAAGTTGAACTTGTTCTTTCGGTACAACCTCTTGACATTCCGCACAAGTAGAGTTAGCTCCTCATCTTCTTCTTCGTCTTCATCATCGTCATCATTGGTGGATGATGTCTTGAAGGCTATGGATTTCTTCTTTGAAGTAGTAGCCTCATCTCTTGCTTTCTTCTCCATCTCATGGGTCTTTAGGTTCCCAATGAGACTAATGATGTCCATCTCGTCCTTGTCATTCAACTCCTTTAAGGTGGTGGCCTTGATCTCCCAAGATGGTGGAAGAGCCCGTATCACTTTGCGCACCTTTTGATCATTGGAGATGACGTCACCTAATGAAGAAAGACCATTTGTAATTTTAGTGAAACGAGTAATCATACAATCAATGGATTCTTCATCAAGCATTTTGAATGATTCATATTGAGACCTCAAGAGATCTATCTTAGCTCTCTTGACTTGTGAAGTCCCTTCATGCGTGACCAATAAGTGTTGCCAAATCTCATAGGCGGATTGGCAATGAATTACCCGTGTAAGGTCATCCTCATTCAAGGCGGTTAAAAGGGAGTTTTGGGCTTTTGAGTTAGCCTTATATTCTCTAAAGTTGAAGTCGGTCCAAGTGCTCTCATCACTATCGGGTGCTACATAGGGTTTAGTCAAGGACTTGGCCACTAAGCTACCCAAAGATTGTAAAAATATAGTCATCCTAACCTTCCAAATAGGGAAGTTGAGTCCATCAAATTTAGGTGGGTTTTAATGTTATCGGCCATGTTTACTAGTGTATGAATGGATGAATGAAAATGTTGATTAGCAATATTTTAAGGATCTCTCTATGGATGTTAAGCCAAACCTAGAGTCCAAGCTCTGATACCAATTGAAAAGTCACCTAGAGGGGGGGTGAATAGGTGACAATGCTAATCAAGGGCAAATTAAAAATTTAAAGCTACAACAATCACAATCAAGAATTACTAGATGAATGCAAGCAAGTAAATATGACAATGAATATGATGAGCAAGTAATGAGTGCAAGCAAAGTAGAATAAAGAATGCAAGAATGTAAACCAATCGCAAACACAAAGATATGTTATCGAGGTTCGAGCACCCAGCTCTACTCCCCGCCTTCCCCAGAAGGATTCTAGCTACTTCCACTATCACAAAGAACAATTACAATGGAGTACCCAACTCCTAAAATCTCAAGAACAAGTAATTTCTGTAACACCCGCTCCCGGAATACGTACTTATTACGTATTCAGATTTCTTGATCATATTTTTTTGATTTACTTCCTGTATTTATTTTGTATTATGCATTATTTATATGATTGTTTTGTCTTGGATCCGGATTCGTGGACTCAGAGTCTGCCCTTCTCTGAACCGGGGACCCGATCCTAGTGTATTACTCAATTTGGTCTTTTCGGTAATTAGATTTGACCGATTTCAGTTTCAAATATCATTTTCCAATATTTTAGATTTTATATGATTTTCTGGAATTTTCCTGAATTAAAATGAAAATCTTCAAAACTGGTGTCGACCAGCACCGCTAACCGACTTCTGGATTTTTAATTTGCAAATGGAGTCAAATTTTGAGAAACCGCTTTCACATATTTTTTTAGAATAATATTTACTATCTTACTTCATTTTTGGGGCATTTTCAGAATTTATTGGAATTCTGCCAGAATTGGTGCCGACCGATATGGCGGCAGATTCCAGGATTTTAATTTAAAAACTATAAAAAATTTCTTGAAACGGATTTCACCATGATTCTTAAAATAATATTCTTGATTTTGAGAATTTTTGCGGGTCGTTCCGAGATACTTGATTTCGGGACGATTTCGGTATTTTTCCAAAAGTTTTCCGCATCCGCAACTGAATCCCGGGAATCCGCCACTTTCATTATTTTCATTTTCTCTTCCAAGAAAATATCTTCCTTTTTCCATTTTTTTTTTCTTTTTCCATTTTCTTTCTTTCTTTTCCTTCCACCACAAGCTCCATTTTCTTTCCACCATATTCTACAACCTTCTCCAATCTTCCATTATCTTCTCCAACCTTCTCCATTCATCCATTTTCTTTCACCAAAATATATTCCCTTTTTATTTTCTTTTCCTTTTTCTTTCTTTCCTTTTCCTTCCACCACAAGCTACAAGTTTCTCCAAACTTCTACAAGCTTCCTTTTCCTTCCACCCTAAGTTTCTCCAAGCTTCCACCATAAGCTTCTCCAAGCTTCTCCAACACTCCACCAAAATATCTCCACCTCACCCTTCTCCATGGCAGGCCATGATTGGTCAAGAGAAACACCTCACCCCCTTCCACTTTGCAAATAAGCCCCTCTCTTTTCCATTTTTACATCACCTTCATAATTCCAAATCCTATAAATACCTTTCCTTCTCCATTCCACTTCATTATTCTCTTCACCACTTCACCAAAGCCTTCACCATCACCAACTCCTCCTTCATCTCCACCACCACAACCACCACTACAACTTCTCCAACCCTTTACCTTCATCTTCTTCCTCCTCCATCTCCATGGAAACCACCACAAACTCCAAAACTCCACCAAAGCTTCCACCACCTCCTTTACCTTCTCCAAACTACCACCACCATCAAAACCCGCGTCTCCCTGTGCTCTCTCTCCTTCCATAATTATGGCGCGTCCCGAGTTCCATGGATTTCGGACCTTTCGGCATTTCTGGTGATTCAGGCGAGTGTTCTCGCTTTCCTCTTAACTTCCTATTACATTGGTTATGCGTATTTCATTGGTTATACGAGTGATCTCGCTATCCTCTTGCCTTCCTATTTCATCGATTATACGAGTGATCTCGCTTTCCTCTTGATTTCCTATTTCATTGGTTAGGCGAGTGTTCTCACTATCCTCTTGCCTTCCTATTTTCATTGATTATGCGAGTGTTCTCGCTCTCGCCTCCATTTGAGTTTCCCCGCTTCGTCGGGTCGATAAGTATTTCACTTCATGTTTCCATGTATTTTGTATTGGGCTGAGTCCCCGTATCTGTGTATGGCCAAGTGCCAATAACTGGACATGTATTGCCCTGCGACTGCTTGTAT
>JAVJIF010007003.1:0-95216 GCA_038442645.1 Agave tequilana | reverse complement strand
TGTCAATTTCTTGGTATTGTCTTGTTTCATGGTCCTCTAGGAAGCAAAATTCCGTAGCTCTCTCAACCGCCGAGGCAGAGTATGTTGCCGCGGGGGCTTGTTGTGCACAAGTCCTTTGGATGAAACATACTCTCCTTGATTTTGATTTGCACTTTGATCATATAAAATATTTTGTGATAATACTAGTACTATACACATGACTAAGAATGCAAATCAACATAGTAAGACAAGCACATTAGATTAGATATCACTTTCTCTAGAGATCATTTTGAGAAAGGTGATATAGATATTGATTATGTTTCCACGGATTTACAACTAGCCGATATTTTCACTAAACCTCTTGATTTTTGCTAGATTTTCGTTTATTTGTGGAGAACTTAATGTTTGTATTATTGAATAGACATGTTTTCATAACCCTTTTTGATGTATGAACAAAAAGGGGGAGAGTAATTTACATGGACAAAAATAAGTTCATTTGGTCTTGGTTCCATATAATTTATATGTTTTGTTTTTAATAAATTTTGATATGAGTTTTTGTGTTTTATGAAATTGAGAAATCTTGTATATTGTTTCTATTGGTATTGTTCTATTGGTATTGTTTCAATTTGGTTTCATTTGATATTTTTTCTTTTCTATGAATTCTTGTGTTTTAAGTTTAAATATATAGCACATTTGAGGGGGGTTTTCTCCTCCCCTATATTTTTGTTTATAGCCTATTTGTTTTGTCATCATCAAAAAGGGGAGATTGTTGGCCCAAAAGTTACACTCTCCATTTGTTTTTGGTTTTGATGATGACAACCACATATGAGCTATTTGGTACTAATAAGTTTGTTAAGATGATTTCAGGGTTGTACCAATTTTGGAGGCCATTGCTTGCTATTGCAACACTTCTAGGTTCATAAAGCTATGAAGGCATAATGTACATCAAGAAGGATCATAGAAGAGAAGGCTCTAGCAGGTAGCATGGCTCAAAGATTGTGAAGATTGCTATGCATACTTTATTTTTATTTTATAGTTTAGAAGTTTGTTAAAGAATAGTGGATAGGTTTGAAGCTCTATCACACACGTGTTTTTGCGCACAATGTTCAATCCAAAATGTTTTCCTATAATTTATAACAAAAATATTTTGCATACAAGATTTTGCCTACAGATATATATTTATGTTTTATACTAATACCTGTTCAAAAGTATTTTTATATCAAAATCTTAATCTTTTCTTAAATTCCTTCTAAGTCTGATTTTTGACCAGTTCCGGTCGACCGCCGGTCGACCGAATCTGTGGTCAGGTTATACCGGTCGACCGTCCCAGTCGACCGGGTCCTGGCAGATGCACGTATCCGTGTGCATGTCTGTCGGTCGACCGGGGGGGTCGACCGGACTATAGTTTTTGCTCTCTGGTTTTTCCCGTCGACCGGGCGGTCGACCGTAATGCCTGTAACGGTCATAATTTTGAACTAGCGGTCCGACCGCACCGGTCGACCGATCTAGCCGTGAACAGTAACGGGAAGTTTTTAATGAGCTGTTTATTTTTATCTTTCTGTGTTTAAATTAGTTTAATTAATATATTTAAACTGATTACCTCCTAAACATCAGTAATTATGTTTTATTCCCTAAACCCTAGCCCTCTCCTATAAATATGGGTGTTTTGGGGAGAGATTTGTACACAATCTTTACAAGAGAAATTCAAAAGTTTCAAAGTTTAAGGCTTTCAAAAGTTCTTGGTTTTTGTGCTAAATTCTCTCATTTTCTGAAGGGTTTCAAAGATTTTCTCTGATTTCAATTTCTTTTCCTTTACACACAAAAGAGCTTCAATTCTACTCATTATTCTCTAAGGACCTTTGTAAGGGAAAGATTTTTGAAAGAGAGAGTTTGTGGTCTTGTGACTACTCAGAGATTCTTGTGATTGTAATTGTGGAGTTGGGTACTCCGGTTGTAATTGTTCTTTGTGATAGTGAAAGTAGCTAGAATCCTTCTGGGGAAGGCGGGAGTAGAGCTGGGTGCTCGAACCTCGATAACATATCCTTGTGTTTGCGATTGGTTTACTTTCTTGCACTCTTTACTTTACTATACTTGCTCTTATTCTTGCTCATCATAATCATTGTCATATTTACTTGCTTGCATTCATCTTGTGAATGTTGATTGGTAATTGTTGTAACTTTAAATTTTTAATTTGCCCTTTGATTGCATTGTCACCTATTCACCCCCCCCTCTAGGTGACTTTTCAATTGCTATACTGTCATGCCTTTTGGACTGAAGAATGCGGGGGCAACCTACCAAAGGCCATGAATGCCATTTTCCATCAGCAATGCGCAAAACGGTGGAATGTTATGTCGATGACATTGCGGTGAAAAGTCGCATTAAAGGAGATCACATAGCTGATCTGAAGGTGTCTTCGACATCATGCGGGCTCATCAATTGAAGATGAACCCCACCAAGTCCTTCCTGGGGTAGCCAGTGGCAAATTCCTAGGATTTGTTGTGACTTCCACAGGAATCCATTTGGATCCGGAGAAAGTCCGCGCTATCCAAGAGATGCAACCCCTGAGAAACCTCAAGGAACTTAGGAGTTTACAGGGTCGATTGGCGTACATCCGCAGTTTCATCTCAAACCTCTCCGGAAGATGCCAGCCCTTCGCTAAGTTGATGAAGAAGGGTGTCTCGTTCATTTGGGACGATGCTTGCCAACAACGTTTGAGGAAATCAAACTACCTCACCCAACCACCAGTCCTTGCAGCCCCGGTGTCCCGAAAGCCTTTCCTGGTGTACGTCCGGGCAATGGCCATTCTTTGGGAGCTCTACTAGCTCAGAATGATGAGAAGGACGATAATAGGCATCTACTATCTGAGTAGAACAATGATCGAGCCGAACATCGGTATAACCCATCGAGAAGGAATGTTTGGCACTAGTGTTCGCCATTCAGAAAATGCGACACTATCTGGTAGGCCAGACTATAAATGTCATATCCAAAGTCAACCCCCTGAGGTTACTTATGACAAAGCCTTCTTCACACTAAATGGCCGGCTGGCAAAATGGGCCATGTTGCTATCCCAGTATGATATGCAACTTTCTGCCGCAGAAAGCTATTAAGGACAGCGGTGGCAGACTTCCTAGCTGAACACCCAGATCCGAGGCAGCCAAAGTCTACGGAGGACCTCCCAGACGAAGTGGCCGAAGTCTACCTGACTTAGACATCGTTCGAAGTCAAGTGTGGCAACTTTTCTTTCGACGTGCATCAAGGACAAGCCCCAGGGACACGTAGTGCGGGGGTAGAAGTAGTACTTGTCTCCCCACAAAATTATGTGATCCCCCGAGCTGTCTCGCTACATAGCCTTGTTCCAACAATGTGAGGAGTACAATGCTCATTGATCGGGATGCAGCTCGCCGATGAGATTGGCGTTAAAAATCTCGAGGCATACGGTGACTCTAAACTCATCGTCAGCCAAATTCGCGGGGAGTACGAAGTCAGACATGAAGACTTAGTACCCTATTACAACGCAACTATCCGCATGGGCCGAGGGTTTGCTAACTTCTTCTACATCGACTATGTACCGCGCAGGCAAAATGCGCACGGCCGATGCACTCGCATCCCTTGCAGCCTCCCTAGCTCTTCCAGCTGAGCAATGGAGAAAATATTCATCTACAGCCACGACTTGCATTGCCCGAAAAATACTCTCGAGGACTATCAGAGTCAAAGGGAGATTGTCGAGGCAAAGAAGTGCTGGAATTGTCGGCCAGTCCATAGCTTAAAGACTGGCGATTCCCCTACATCGACTATGTCTTGTACGGCATCCTGCCTGAGGACGCAAAGAGGCGGCTGCCATTCGAAGGAAAGCCCCTAAGTTTTACTATAATGCGATTACACGAACATTGTATCGTCGGTCGCATGACGGGATCTTACTCCGGTGCCTCTCACCAAAAGAGGCCCAGGAGGTATTGAAGAGAGCCCACGACGTACGTGCAGGAGCCCATCAACCTGGCCCAAAACTGGCACATCGACTCCAAAGATTGGGTTCTATTGGCCCAAGATGGTTGCCGACGCCGTCGCCTATGCCAAAAGATGTCACGCTTGCCAAATACATGGAGATTTTATCCATCAAGCACCAGGGTACCTCCACTCTACGACCTCTACATGGCCATTTGAAATGTGGGGGATGGATGTGGTTGGTCCTATCAGCCACCATCATCAAAGGGACATCGGTTCATTCTAGCAATAACTGATTACTTTTCCAATGGGCCGAAGCCATTCCTTTGAAGGAGGTGAAGTCGTCCAACGTGATCAAGTTCGTAAAACATCACGTTATTTACCGTTTCGGTGTACCTCGGCGGATTGTCCATGACAACGGACCCCAGTTCATCACCAGGCATTCCAGAGATTCTGCGCTAAGTTCAGAATCCAGAGTGTGTCCTCAACGGCATACTATCCCGCCGCTAATGACCTCGCAGAAGCTTTCAACAAGACCATTGGCAAGCTTCTCAAAAAGTTCGTCTCGAAGAGTCAACGCGACTGGGACGACAAGCTAGGCGAATGCTTATGGGCCTATCGCACAACAGTGCGAACCCCGACAAAGGCCACGCCGTTTTCCTTGGTATACGGATGTGAAGCCGTGCTTCCCCTGGAAATCCAAATTCCATCTCTACGCGTCGCCTTGACAGCAGAGATGACGACAGAGGAGAAGCATCGACAGCGACTCCAGGAACTGGAGGCCTTAGACGACAAGCGTCTGCAAGCCCAACAGCAAATCGAGCTCTACCAAGCTCGAATCACCAGAGCCTTCAACAAGAAAGTTAAAGTACGAACTTTCAAGAAAGGCAATCTTGTCTTAGCCGTCAGAAGACCCATGGTGATGATGCACAAGACAAAAGGAAAATTTCAACCCAAATGGGAAGGACCATTTTTGGTAGAGTCAGTCTACTCGAATGGATCATATCGCCTCATAACCTCGAATGGCGATACACTTATGATGCCAATCAATGGCAGATTCCTGAAGAAGTACTATCCTTAGATGGTATTCTTCCGCTGATCAAGTTAATAGTACACCCTCTGATCAAAGCAAGAAGAATTTCTTCATTAACATCCGACGCCTCCAACGGCTAAGGATAGAGGAAAATGTTGGCTTTTAAGCCCAACATAAGTCTTCGACAACTCATCATGCTGAGGGGAATAGCATGGCTAGCCCAACTCAAATGGTAGTTGGTAAAGGCACCTCAAATCCGTTGATAGCTGGGGGTTTGCTAAAAATCCTAAGTGGACTTGATCCACTCTTTCCTCAAAATCCCTTACCAATTCTCATCCACAGAATGGTAGGACCACAAAAAAAACAATCGTTGCCAAGTTAACACCATACTCTGGTAATGAGATACCCCTTGTAGAGTACAAATCTTGCTTGTCAACTCTACATTTTGCCAAGTTAACACTACACCTCTGGCACTTCAAATCTCACTTGTCAATTCTCATCCATAGAATGACAGGTCCTCAAACTGTTTTCGGCTCAAGCCAATTCTTGTCAAGTTAATATCACACCTCTGACAAAACTATGTTTAAGTTAACATTATAACTCTAAGCAGTACTTCAAGTTTCTGCCAGTTTTAATATTACAACTCTGACAGTCATTTTTCTTCAGTCCTTCCACATCGAAGCTGAAATGAATGATGCCAAGTTAACACTACACCTCTAGCATCTGAGTCATTGCTAAGTTCAACAATACACCTATGGCCATGACCTTTCCTCGACTTCCTTGTCCAAGTCGAGAGACCAATGCTAAGTTCAACATTACACCTCTAGCATTACCTCACTGTTAAGTTAAAACATCACACCTATGATAGTGACATTCTCAGTTTTTCCTAAACAAACTGAAATACTTCTGAGTTAAGGTAATATCACACCTCTGACTCGCATCCTTGTCAAGTTAATATTACACTTCCGACAAGACCACTTTTAACCGTCAAGTTAATATCACACCTCTGATGGTAACAAACCTTCCTAGACTCTCCACGAGTCTAATCTCACTTGTTATCTCTTCAATAGAATAACAGGTCCACCTAAAAACATTGTTAGGTTAATATCACACCAATTAACAGTGTTTTCATCAAATCCCCAGCTGAACTCGATTAAGTTAATTCTAAACCTCTGATCAGAGTTCACCCTCCCTGGGGGTACCAATTATACTTGTCACTTTCTCTTATAAAGTGGCAGGTTCATCAAAAATTTCATCCCTGTCAAGTTAACATTACACCTCTGACAGTATTGTGAAAATTCCTGAATCTTGGCTTATTAAGATATCATCATAAATTTAACAAAGTCAAAGATTCTTTTGCTTCTATGAGTCTAACTGAACACAAAAGTTCAAGACACTGAAAGAGGCAAAAAGAAAAATGTCACTTTTTATTGATGATCCAGGCAAATGAAAGTGGTACAAAACGCTCTCTTATACAATAAGATTGAGTGTTACAGTCCAGACGCTCTCTTATACCATGAGATTGAGCATTATAATTAAGGAGTACAAAGAAGTCCCTCTCTCTCCCAGAGGTTGCACTCACTCCTCAAAGCTGCATCTGATTTCAAGTAGAGGATATTGTGGAGAGGCGCCAAACTGTAGCGACGGTTGGAGCCGATTACACGGTGGAACATCGAAAGCGCCCTAGCTGACTAAGCTAAGAGCAATGGTGTTCTTGAGGTCTGGTGGCAACAGAAAGTCCTGCAACCCTTCGTTCAGGAGCATCTCTTCCCCCAGCAGACCATCCAACGGACATGGACTGTCCTTGATGTGACTTCTGGAGTGGGAGAGGAAGAGGATCTTGTCCGCCACCACAACCACCGGAACCCTCATCGCCGTCATGCATAGCCTGACCATCTCTAGCCAGCAGGCATGAATGGCGAAGCAGATCTGAAGAGACCTTGGCGAGGGTTGGGTCCTCGTCAGAGACGTAATATACTCTCTTATAGGTGACGAGGACCATAATATACTCTCTTA
Source organism: Agave tequilana (assembly GCA_038442645.1). NCBI lineage: Eukaryota > Viridiplantae > Streptophyta > Magnoliopsida > Asparagales > Asparagaceae > Agave > Agave tequilana. The sequence goes on along the minus strand of JAVJIF010007003.1, from coordinate 88,246 downwards.
TAGGTGAACATCAAACAAGTTCGCCGGCCAAGCATCCTTCCAGGGGCCCAGCAAACCAGCAAGTCTACCTGCAAGGAATGAAACAAAGGAATCAGAACAATCTGCAGCTTAGTATGTTTCAACAGAGAAAAACTAAGTCGCAAATGCAGACTGCAGACGCGGGAATGATCCACGCAGTCAGCCAAGCAGACGCGGGAATGACCCACGCAGTGAGCCAAACTGCTGCGTCAGCAGAGACAAACGCGAATCAAAACGCGGTCTCATTCTGCGCCTAAGTCGAAAGCACAGACGCCGAAAAGGCACAGACGCCGAAAGTTGCCATCTCCTTGTTGAGTGAACAAGAGTTGCAAGGCTCGGGTCTGAAACCTTTTTGGAATTCGTCCAAAGCAGTGGCTATAAAACGCGCCAAGACAGTGGCTTTGAAACGCAAGCTTTGTGAACAAAGCCAGCGCCAAGTGCCAAAGACCCCTGCACTCGCGTCCAGAGAAGTTCAAGTCTGTGGCGCAAATTCCAGAAGGAATGCACCAACACAGACTTCGTGAGGGGGTCCAGATAATGATGATGCCAAGGTACAGGCCGTGGTAGATTAAAATATCATGGCTAATCGGGACGGCGTACCAACAGAGGCTTCTACCAAGAGTCGGGCTTTCTGCGTCCAGACGCGGACGTGCAAGATGATCAGAGAGACACTCTGCCCCGAAGAGACCAAACAGGAGCATACAAGCTCTGGGTCATCTTCATCCACAGAGCCATCCTCATCCATGGAGACAATACTCTGAAGAGGATGAAGGTTCTCAGAGCGCTCGCTCTCAAAACGAAAACAGTCCAAAGATTGGGTTGAAGGGAGAGGGTGCGCCCTATTTATAGGCAGCCCCCGATAACTGCAATTAATGATCTCCTAATCTGAACCGCCGGCCTTAATGACCGCACGATTGTCAAGGTCCAATAAGGGACTGACGCGTGTAAAACCGTTTCGAAAACCGTCGCAGGCGCCAATCTCCAACCACCCGCATCGGTTTCTCATTAAAGGGGATTAACGCTCAAGACCAATAAGAAGCCGACGCGTGGATAACCGCTTCGGGAAACAGCGGAAAATCTGCATTCCCGATCATCAATAGAGATTTGAAGATCACATCAAATCTTTATGACAGGCTGTATGTAACGCCTAGGAGGTTACACCAAGACGCAGACTGAAGAACCGTATCCAAAATTCGCGTCCCCTCCCCAGATTGGATGACGATCACCCGCGTCCTAGAGGAATGTCCGCGTGATGCAAAGTCGCGTCCCCTCAGCAAACGGGGTCCTTTTTAAAGGAGAATACTTAGTCCATATTGGGATTAATGGAAAATGCACAAGGCTGCGTCCCTCGCGTCTGCTTGATCCGCGTCTTTCCTAGCGAAGCAGATTCGCGTCTCTCCCTACAGACGGATGTCGCGTCTTCTGAACTCATGGCCGCGTCTCCCTATGGATTGACGCTGCGTTTCATCAAAAGAACTTGGTTCTGCCCAAGCTCTTCTGAACTCATGGCCGCGTCTCCTTATGGATTGACGCTGCGTCTCATCAAAAGAACTTGGTTCTGCCCAAGTCCTTCTGAACTCATGGCCGCGTCTCCCTATGGATCGACGCTGCGTTTCGCCCAAAGAACTTGGTTCTGCCCAAGTTCTTCTGAACTGATACCCGCGTCTCCCTGTGAACAGAGGCCGCGAGTCGATGCTGCGTTTCATTGAAAGAACTTAGTCTTACCTAAGTTCAGTATTCACAGCCAGTGATCAAGAAGTTGGATTCATCCACAGCTAAGCAAAGAAGATGGAACAAAAAATGTCCTTTTTATATCAAAAGTGGATACAAACACTCTGATAAATAGAGTGTCCTTTTCTTTAAAAAAAAAGAGAAAAGAAGGCTAAATGTCCGGCTCGCCAAGGAACGAATTTGCTCCCTGAGATGATGCATCTTGATCTGACGTGCCTTCTCAGCCTCCATCATGGCTTGGACCCGCAGCTCCTCTTCAGATAGGAAGGGTTTGCAGCCAGCTGCGCTCGCAGAGATTCCACCCTGGAAGAATGTAGAGACAGACTCTCTTCAGCTCGCGCCTTAGCCGCCTGTTGCTCCGCAAGCTCCTCTTTGATGGTAACAAGCTTCTTCTCATTGATCGCAAGCACAGCTTCTGCCTTGGCAATGGTGTCCCAAGCCTTGGCGATGGTGTCCCGAGCACTGATGAGACGTGCTCCGTGCTCTGCATGACAATCTCGGATTCCCTTGAATCGTCAGTTAGTTTCTGACATTCAGCCTGGGAATATTCGAGGCTGCGGATCTCTGCATCTATTTGTGCCTCTGCCTCCTGTCGCTCTTGTTCTTGAGCAGCTAAGAGCCGGGTTAGGGTGGCCTGGGCCTCACTAGAAGAGCTGGCATTTTCCAAAGACTTCAGCTCGTGCAGGTCGTCTCCCAGTTGCTCCACCACCCGCAGACACGCCTGGGCAAGTGAGGGGCCTCCGGTTAATTCGACGTTCTTGGCCAGATTTCTGAGAAGCGTCTGGGCAAAATTGAAGGAGCTGCTTCCACGTAAGATGAGATCAATACATGATCCCATCGAAGCAAAGAATTGTTGCACCATCTGGCGTGCCAGTTCCCCCATATCGTCACCACCTGGGAAGCTTCCGACCCCTTTTCTGTCACGGGATAAGGCGGATCTTCTCGCACAAGAGTTGTGCTGACCACCGATACGGCTAGAGCAGAAGTAGCCTCGGGCGTTTCCAGAGGTGCTATCTTTGCAGGAACCTCCTCCTCAGAAACTCAGCCGAGACCTGAGCCCCCTTAGTTCTCTCTGCAAATGACCACAACATTAGCCACAAAGGTGAAAAGCGAAACATTCAAAATATCAGAACTTCCTTACCACCTGGGAGGTCCAGAGATAGTGAACCCTTGGGTGAATCCTGCAGAGTGAGAGCTTCCCCAGCCTCAGTGGGTACCTCCTTTTCCGGCAAAGCGGAGGGCTCCCTAGTTTTCCGCAATCGCCCCTTCCGAAGTTGTCTCGCCAACCGAAGCCTCAACTCCTTCGAGCTGGGTCACTCTTTTACCATCTCCTCGATATGCGAGGAGGTTGTAGTCTCGGCATCCTCAGCCAACCCTGCAGCGTAAAAGAAGAATGTTAAGACACCTTCTTCAAACCAAAGAGGAAATCGGGTGAAAGTACCTGCAGTGGGAGCAACTGTCGCCAACGGTGATGGCGCCGTCAACGGTTCCCCCCCGTACATTTCTTCCTCCGAGATATGGGAGAACTTGCTCGGATCAGGAAAGAGTGGGTTCATCACCGTAGTCGACTCATCTTCAAACTCGCTTTCCCCTGAGTACGAGGAAGAAGACAGCTCAACGCGAGGAAGCTCTGCAACCGGAGCCTTGCCTCCAATTACCCCAGTGGTAGGACTGGGATCAATTGCCCGAGGACTGGAGATGAAGACACAAGGAGACCCCGACTGCTGTGCCTCATCTCTTCTTTCATGAGTAGAAGAAGGCTCGGGATGAGCTAAAATCCCCAGAATATCGACATCTCCTCCGCTCATGATGTCGACCTCTAGCTGCTCATCCTCGTCAGTGGCGGTGGATCGATCAACAAGCTCCCCTTCCTCCGCAGACCCGTGGCTTCTGCTAAGCGACCTGGGAACACGGACTAGAGGAGTTTCTTCTTCAGCTATATCCTCCTCCCTCAGTTCCCTGACACCAGAAGGGATGGCCGCTGGTAGAGAAACTGCTGGCGCCAAGTCTCTCCGCACCTTCTTACGGGCAGGCCCAGCAGTAGAAGTAGAGCCCTGACGACGCTGCTCACCGCCTGTCGAGACTTAGTTGCTTGCGGCTCTGCCCTTGTTGCTCGCGGCTCCGCCTTAGTCGCTTGCGGCTCCGCCCTTGGTGGTCGTGGCTCCGTGGCTCGTGGCTCCCTTCTCGTTCTTCTCCCGACCTCCTTCTGGGCCTTCAGGTACTGTTCTACGAGTTTCGACGATTTACCGGACTCTGTCCTTGCCTCGAGACTTGCATTGATGCTCTCGATGCATGAAGACGCCGGAAAAAAGTCTGGTGTCTGGATGGCTTGGGAGTACCAAGTGCAGAAGCTGAGGCTCATATGGCACTTGGGCCCCTCGAGAGGTAGACGGAAAGTTGCTCCCGTCCCTCCAGCCACACTGTAGTACCAGGCCCGAGCACCCTCGAACAGGTTCCCTTCGAAGGCGAGTCGAGCATTGGGGTTCCCGACATAGAGCTGATCATAGCCGAACTGTCGAGCGAAGCGATTCGGCATGTACGGCTCAATGGTGCATGACGTCCCTTGCCGGAAAAGCACATATCCGGGCCGAATATTGAGCAACCACCAGAAGGCTCTCGTGGATAACCTCGTGAAATCATTTGGGCCCGCGGAATCAATTAGTAGATCCCCGAAAGATGCACCAGGGATCTGGGGGAGGCAACGATTGAGCTGGTAGTTCGCAGGGTCTGAAAGACACTTCCGGACGTAATATATATAAGGATCACGCCAGTTCGAACCCTCCAACCGCTGTACAAAAGGGACAGAACTCTCCCTCCAACGCACCGCCGTCATCAAGGAAGGGCAATGCATCACGTACCAAGCCATGAGGTACGTGTAAGGCAGCTCGACCCGAGGGTTGGGACGCTTCACCATCGGAATCCCCTCTGAGTCAACATACAGCTTTCCCTCGGAGTCTGCAGTTTTCGGTGGCTCGCAGAAATTCTTAGCTAGCGCCCGCAGCCCGCTCTGAATACCAGCCGCCACGGCCGGGAGAAGGGCTATGGGGTTGCCATGAGCCAGGAGCACCGCCGGGTACACCACGTCAGCAACAATAACTTCATGTGGCAGCGTGGGCACCACACAACGCTTCAGCCACATCATCAGAAAAGCCCGCCAACAGCGCCCGATCGGAGATAGGGGTCCGGGATTGATGGTGAAAGCTTTCAAAAACCAAGTCAGGGTCGAAACCGTCCTCGTTCGACTCCGTGGTGTAGAAGCTGTCAGAAGCCTGGTCGATCCTGTCTTCAATCTCCCTATCGGAGCTGGGAGCCAATCGGGTTATCAGATGGTCTTTGGTGTTGACGTTGTTGAACAAGTAACTGGCCCAAGACAGTTGCTTGACTCCCTGCGACCGCCATTTGGTTATCTGGCCGCAAATGTGGAAGTGACATAGCACTTCCCAGTAGGTCTCATATATTAGGGGATACTCCTCCTTCAAAAGGTGAAGCTCCACAGTGGTCGGGACATATTCCTCATAGGGAATGTCCCCTGTTGCCAATCCTGAGACTTCATGCAGCTCGTGCAGAGCGAGGCCCATCTCCCCGACCGGAGTGAAGAACGTCCCCGTCAAAGAATTATAACGCTCTAGAACCCCGAAGAAGTTCTGAGAGCTTTGAGGGATCCCCCACTGCACGGCCCTGACTGCCGAGTACAGTCCCACACGCTTTAGCAGATCCCCGAGCTCGGTGAGGACAAAGCCGACCATCTGCCCCACCAATAGTTCTCCGTGGAATGGACCCACCCGGGCGCACGGAACCCAACCGGATAATCACCCTCCGCTTCCATGAATGCGTTGAGGAAGGTAGTGCCAAGTTGTGATATCTCTCCAGCCGGAACCTCAGACTTGCGCGACCCAGGGAAAAGGCCGATAACCGACCTGTCATGGCTATCATGACGGTGTACTTTATGGGAGCCCAAATCACCGAGAGTAATCTCAGGGACATATCGAGAAAGGTCCCATTCCATCTTCCGAGGGACGGACATGTGCTGGAAATAGGACAGCGGGAACATCCTCTCCATGTCCGGAAGAAAGAATCTTCCACCCCTTATTTGACGGAGCCATTTGTAAGTTCCGTCATACACGCAATAGCCGCCATCGTGGATACGATCTCCGAAGAAGAAGGCAGGCTCTCCAGCTTGATGCCAGCATCCGTTGTGAATGCTGCATCGGTCATAAGCACCCGAAGAGTCCTCATGTCAACATTCGAGAGCCTCTCCTCACGAGCCTGCGACTGGTCAGCAGTCACAGGGACAGTCCGTTGTAGCACAAAGGTCAAGTCTCGGTCAGCACCACCTACATGTCCAAAGTGGCGCGTCTTGGCGAGTGAAGTAGTAAGGTCTGGCGCTGCAAAAAGAAAAGGACACTTAGTTAGATACTTTATCAAAAGTAAGGAAAAAATGCTAAGTGTTCATAACCCAGACGCAGAAGAGACACTGGACGCAGGAATTATCAAATCCGCGTCCAGACCTGCGCATCCACGTCCAAACGCAAAAGAGACACTGGACGCAGGAATTATCAAATCCGCGTCCAGACCTGCGCATCCACGTCCAAACGCAGAAGAGACACTGGACGCAGGAATTATCAAATCCGCGTCCAGACCTGCGCATCCACATCCAAACGCAGAAGAGATACTGGACGCAGGAATTATCAAACCCGCGTCCAGACCTGCGAATCCACGTCCAAACGCAGAGGAGATACTGGACGCAGGAATTATCAAATCCGCGTCAAGACCTGCAAGATCCGCGTTTTGCAAAACCAAGACTTACCAGCACCTGATGTTGCAGAACGCAAGGATCAAAGTCCGCGTTTAAACCCTTCACAATTAGAAATATTCTAAGTGAATGGCCCAAAAGGCAGGACCTAATGGCACCGGGTCATCAAACCCGCGCCTCGGTTATCAACCCAAAGATTGCGTCTGGGAATCAAACACGATTTAAAATTTGTGTGTTAAGGGTTCTTAAGGGTTCTTTGAACTTCCTTTAATGGCAAAATTCACGCCTAAAAGGCATTTTACCTTGGAGACCTTGGAGAACAACATCCTGCGCAGAGGAGGAGCTGTCCCTCCGGGCCTCGGCGACGGTCGCCTTTGAAGAAGAAGCAGTCGGCTTGGTCTTGGGTGCCATTGCTAATTTAATCCGAGGTTAGACAGATGAACAGAGGGGAAATTCTCTTTCTTAATTTTATCAGCGAGTGCGTTCGGAGAGGAAGAGGAATCTTCCCAATTGTGGCCTTTTATAGGCACAAGGATTCGCGAAGATACGCAGCGTATGGCCCGATGAATTCTGCGACGAATCTCTGTTCGACGCGTGGAACAAAATCACTTTAACGCACAGAGAAGATCGTGCGCCATGACTCTGCAGCGAATCGTCGCTCGACACGTGGCACGGATCATTTAATGGGCCAGGAAATCCGCGCGCCAAAAGGTGAAATCCTCCCGGTTCCCCAGGCCAGCTGGCGGCGTAATCATCACACGGCACAGATTCGCACCCAAGGGACGCACCTCTTCGATGGACATGCCCTGTCATCATCTCCATAAATGCATTCGGAAGGTCGCGTCTCTCTACAAAGTCCGCGTCCGACCCAGCGGGCCCAACATCGCGTCTGCCTCATAGAAGATCAGGCGTGTTTCCGTTGCCAAAGGACGCACCCTACAGAAATCGCGTCTTTAAAGCAGTACCATCTCGGCTTTTTTTGAAAAGAACCTGCGTTCAGCCTCCTGCTTCTGCAAAATCAGTTCAACAGTACACTGACGCAAGCAGACGACTAACCACTCCTGGCTTAAAGCACACTCGTGACAGACTAAAAGCAATCGGGGAGGTTTAGACTGTGCATCTAGACACTCAACATGATCAACTCTGTGGCTTCAAAGAGTTCAAACAGTACACTCACGAAGACCAACTCCAGATAAGATCGAACCCGGAGCATCAATAGTCCAGCCATGAAGGTGAATTCAGCTAGAGTCTAAAGTATTTCGAAATCCGTCCCAGTTAACTGCAGAATATCGAAAACTTGGAGGAGGTTCTGTAGGCTGTCTAAAAATCACTAAAAGACAAGCCAATAAAAGCAGAGTCTCAAGTTCTAGACGCGAGGTATCGACACCCGCGTCTCAGCATCAAGGCACGTTGGCTCGACACCTGCGTCTCAGCAACAAGGCGCGTCGGCCTGACACCCGCGTCTCAGCATCAAGGCGCGTCGGTCTGACACCCGCGTCTCAGCATCAAGGCGCGTCGACTTGACACCCGCGTCTCAGCATCAAGGCGCGTCGACCTGAAACCCGCGTCTCGGTTATAACCGCCTTGGTTAAGGGACCAATCACTGCCCACACGTAAGGGAAACCAGCTCCCATCGTGGCGTGTCTTTAGCAGGCACGTGGGTTGGTTACCGCCCATGTAGGGGGAAGTTGGCCTTCATTGTGGAGCGCTTTTAGGGGGGCACGTTCACCCCCTAAGACCTCTATAAATAGCCCCGTCGCTATGAAAAAGGGGTCGGACCCTTGGCAATCAAAAAAAAAAGAGAAGGAGAAGAGGACAACAGAGAGACATCAACAGGCGCGACACATACAGAGAGAGAGAGAGCTCGACTCTTCAAGCCAATTTGCTGCGTACAAGTTGCTCTTCGCCTACCTTCTCTTTTAGAGTTTTGGTAGACGGGGCTGAGTTACTCCTTCTACCTGCCAAGGAGAAGATCCCTTGACGGTCCAGACGGTCATCTGGTCAACGGAGAACAAGATTCACTCTCCACCGCCACACGAAGAACCCAGCACTAAACAAAGGGGGGATTCAAGCTTCAACATCCTCCCTCCCTTGTAACCGAAAGATTAGTCCGTTGTAATTTTTCATCTGATTCAAGGAAATTTTACACCTCCTTCTCTTTCCGTGTCCAACACTGGGGAATACAGTCATGCTAGGGGTCCTGTTCCTTTGATTGTCTACTGCCTTCTGAAAGGCATTAAGATAAACATCCCCCGCTTCATAATTTCTCACATGACCTCTGATCACGTCCTTGTCCTCACAAGGCACTTGCCTTATGGGATGCTCATTTCGTATCTCCTAAAATAACTCAATTTTGATCTGTCCTTTGAGATACCCACTGAACCCTCCGTGAACCTGAACAGCACTCTTTAGAAGAGGATGCAAGTTAGGATGCGTCATGATGCACCCTAACAGCCTGTAGTTCATCCTTCTTCCTCTGTTCTAGGGTCTTCATCTATTCCAGGGTCTTCTTCTGCTCCAGGGTCATCTATTCCATCAGACCTCCAGGCTTTCATTTCTTCTGAGCTCCGAGCTCAGTTTCAGGAGCATCAGTCTTGGGTGACCGCTGAGATCCAGCACGTCTGACCCAGATTTCTGCGGCGGATGTGGTACATCGCGCAGAGATGGACTCTCGTTATCAGGGACTTTGCAATGATATGTCCTATTTTGCTGATTCCATGCGATACATGGATTCACAATTTAGTGCACTCTTTGAGAAGTACAACATGCTTGGTCCAGACCCCACGCCATTTGCCCGATCGCTTCCTTCCTCCGGCCCTCCATTTCCAGTTAGGGCCCCTTCTGCTTCTTCAGCACCATAGCCAGGTGTTGCAGCTATTGATCCAGAGGAGGAGGCTTCTGATGATGATGAGGATGATGATGATGATGAGGATGTGGAGATGGCTGCAAGTGATGATGAGGACGACGATGAGGAGGACGATGATGAGGACGACGACGATGAGGAGTGACTTCCCCTTTTGATGATGTCAAAAAGGGGGAGAGATATTCTTGAGAGACTTCCTTGGGCTTGTATTTTGTATCTTGTATTTTGTATTGTGTTATCTTGTATTTTGTATTGTGTTATTTTGGACATGTATTTGTGTTTGTGTGGACATGTGTTTTCTATATGTTTTTATGTCTTGTATGAACATGTGAGTTATTTATGGCATGAGTTATTTTCTGGCATGGATATGTGTATGGTTGTTTATTATTTGTGCTATTTACCTATGCCTGAGTATCCTTTTATTATATGCATGTGTAGCTTCACTTGAAGTCTCCACCCAAAATATTTGTAATAACTATGTATGTTTTGTCATCATCAAAAAGGGGGAGATTGTTGGCCCAAAGGCTATTAGCCCGATATTTTGATGATAACAAACCATATTTAGTTATGTGTTTAACAATCTTGTTTAAAAGAATTTCAGGTTTAAAACAAGTTGATTTGACGGCTCCACAATCAAGACTCACAATTTGGACGCCGCTAAAGATTTGCATTCCCAAGCCTAGCACGGTAGAAAAGCTTCGGGATCAAAACTTTAAAGAAAAGAATTCAAGATTTGTAATTTACTTTTATTTTTAGATATTTTGTCAAAACCTAGATGATAGAGGTAGAATATTTGAGATTGTCACTCACACACACTTAGTATTGCTTCATGGCTTCAAAAGAATTTTTATATCAGAATTTCTAACTTAGTTTTTAGAAATACCATGTTTTGGAAAAACCAGTTTTAGAAAAACATTTTATTAAAAAGGATTTTTACCAAAAATGATCTAACATGTTTGAGTGTTGATCTATGATCATACTCTTAGTTTTATTAGGTCTAGAACCTTATTTACAAATCCTTAAACCAAAATGCTTTAAACCAAAAATTTCCTTTTCTTTCTTTCCAAACTCTGTTTTAACAGATCTGACAGAGTCCGATCGACCGACCCAGTCGACCGACGTGCACGGCTGTGCATGTGTGCACGTCGGCCGACCGCTCGGGTCGACCGGGCACTTGTTAGTGCTCTCTGTTTATTTCGGTCGACCGAGTCGGCCGACCGTTTTCCCCCAACGGTCAGAAATATGACCGTTGACGGTCGACCGGCCTAGTCGATCGGTAATTGTCAGAAAGTCTGACAGACTCCAACAGCTCTATTTTCTAACAGAATTTTTGTTGGGATCTCACCCCAACGAATCCTTTAAGCTATGTAGTTGGTTTTTCATCCACTATAAATAGTGGGTCATTTCAACATAATAAGAAACAAGATTTACATATAAGATTTACAAGTTTTCAAAAACCTTTCATTTTAGAAAAGATTTTCATCAAAGCCAAAATTTCCAAACACTTACTTGAAGCAAATCCCTCTACTTCACTCTAGTCATTTTGCACTTCACAATCCCAAGTACTATCTCTACATATTGGTTACAGGATTGTGCTAAGTGAGCTTTTTGTGATCAAGTGTGATCAATTTTCTTCTTGAGCGAAGTTGTAGAGGCATCGGCCTCAAGCGAGCTAGTGTGCTCCAAGTGGTGTTGTGGCATCACGAGAGATAGGACAAGTGTGTCCTTGTATTGGAGATCCAGTGGGATTAACAATAGTGGAAATCCTTCAAGTGTGAAGGCGGGGACGTAGAGCGTGGCTCGAACCTCGGAAACATATCCTCGTGTTTGCGTTTGCTCAAATTTCTCTAAACTCAATCTCTTTATTACTTGCTTTACTTATTGCTTTATATCTTGCAAGCATTTTAATTTCAGCTTATTGTTTTAAGTAGATTTAAATTCCGCATTATTACCATATTTCATATAGCCATCACCTATTCCCCCCCCCTCTAGGTGATTTCAAATATATGTGATCGATCACACCCCCACACTTATCTTTTGCTCGCCCTCGAGCAAAAACATCAAAACTAATCCGAATTAATTATTAGACCACTTTCGCAGGTCACTTGATTGCACTGAGTATGTGCAATAAGCCGTTAAATCTCTAGGTTACCCCTAGAGGACGAGTTTTGTCTCGTGAGGGTTTTCAGTGGATTGCACCCACAAAATTCATAAAGAAAGAGAAAAAAATGTTAGTATTTTCGAAACGCATTTTGAAAAAGAAAGAAAATATTTGAAGTATATTTGTAAGAGTTCAAGTAATTTATAAGTTATAAGATATCAAAATTTTCATTCCTAAACTTAGTCTCTATTCAAAAACATATCATCCAATCAAAGTAAGGAGTCAAATTGTGTTTCTCATCTAGTTATTACTTTACCCTGAGTCATATGCACCTTCATGACCGTGAAGTTTGACTAAGGGATCTTTAATATTAACTCCTATTCCTTATTTATTTTGGTGGTATTATTCCATAGTTCCATTAGGCTTTCTAATCTACCCATGTAACGAGTCTTTAGTCGGTGATACCCAAACCGGACAGTCTTAGGGCACCAGGTGAGAAAACACCCCTACAGACTTAAAAACTCAAGCAGACAAGGCCACGAAAGCAAGGACTTTTATTTATAAAATGTACCCCTTTTAGGCGTGAATACTTGTGCTTCATGAGGCATAAATACCCAGCTTAATCAGAGGATTTATATATATATATATATTTTCAAACTTATCTAATTATCTTTTGCATAAATACCAAGGCTTTCTTAGGCCAAAGCACCTAGCAAATCAATAATTAGATTTGTTTATTTTTTATAGATATACATATACATATATATGTGTGTGTATTTTTTTTTATATTAGTCATGTTAAAGTTAAAGCCCTCCCCCATACTTATCTCATGCATTGTCTCCAATGGATGAAAGAAATTTATAGATGCATGAAATGAAATGTAAAAGAGGTGCATATATACAAAAATATGTACAACATGTTTCTCCCGCACCTAGATTTTTTGGTCTCATCCCTCTAGCTCTATTCCCATCATTCCAATGGGTTCTCTTTATAGGGCATAGTGGGGAGGCTAATCTTTTTGTCATTTTAGCTCGCTTCCTCCCCAGTTTCACCTTCTTTAAGCTTTTCTTCCTCATATTTCTAAATCTATTCTTCAAAAATTGATCATCACCACACTTCTCAGTAGAAACTTCCTCACTATAAATGCCTAGGAATTCTAACTCAGTTCCATACATCTTCTCAAAACTTAGGTCAACACTTTCCCCTGGAGGTGTGCATTTAACCAAAATATCCTAGTCGGTTCATCCAAACACGTGAGTTCTTCTTCGAAGAGGTTTTCAAAGAGTAGGTCAATTAGAGGTTCTTGAATTATATTCTCATGCAATATATCATTAATTGGCTCATCGAAAGTGAAGATATTCAAATCAAATTTCCTTTTTTTAAAGGGGACTCTAAAATTAGGATCTCTGACATATGCCTTCTCATTAAGATAATCACATTCATTCTTAAATATTCATTTAAAAAACAGAGACTCATTCTCTATACCTTCACTTTCTTCATCACAATTGTTTTCAACAAAGTTTACCTCAAATGTTTGGTCTCTTATCTTACGATGTTTTTTTCTGGGTTGAAGACATTGACTTCTCTAGTCATGTCCCCAAAGGTTAATCTCATAAACACATTCCTATAATTGATAATAGCATTGGTAGTAGTAAGGAATGAGCACCCTAGGATAACAGGAGTTTGAGCCCTAGGATTGGACACAGGTTGTGTCTCAAGAACTATGAAATCAACTGGGTAGATAAACTCCTCGACCCAGATAAGGACATCATTAATTTTTCCCTTTGGAACTTTCACAGAATGGTCAGCCAGTTGGATTGTGCCTCAAGTTGGATTAAGATCGCCCAACCCGAGTTGTTAATAAACTGAGAATGGAAGCAGGTTGATACTTGCTCCCAAGTCAAGAAGTGCATGACTAATCTCGGCTTGTCCTATAGTGCAGGCAATGGTGGGACAACCCGGATCCTTGTACTTGACAGGGATCAGACTCGACAGTGGCTCACTAATGTTAGTGGCTAAGAAGACTTCTTAGATACATTAGTCTTTCTCTTCTTGGTGCACATGTCCTTAAGAAATTTTACATATGATGGGACTTGTTAGATGGCATCAAGGAGTGGCACATTTATCTTCACGTGATTGAAGATCTCAATTATTTTATCCATATTCTGCTTGTTATTTTTTAGCCTATTAGGAAATGGTACTATAGGCTTGTACACTTGACTGGTTGACTTATCTGTTTCAGATTCATCAGATTTGGAAGAATTGGGACTAAATGAGGTGGATGCTTGAGTGTGATTATGCTGACTGGGATTGGGTGATGTTGACACTTGATTATCAACTTTCTTTCCCGACCTCAATGTATGAATAGCATTACATTGATTCAATGATTGATCCTCAGTCAAATAAGTTTGTTGAGAATTCCTAGGATTCATTATTGGTTGACTGGGCTAGGCACCCTTTTGCCTCTCATTATGTGGATTGGCTAATTGGATCATTTGAACCTCTAGCCTTTGTATTGTTTGCATGAGGGAATCTTGGTTCTTCATGTACCTTTCCATGTTCTCTCAAAGTCAGTCATTCTCATTTCATGTTGAGGATTTTGGAATGAAGATTGTGGAGCTTGGTTAGGAAAGTTTTGTTGAAAATTTGAAAATTTGGGCGGATGGTTGCGATAATTATGATAGTGATTAGAAAAATTGGGTTGATGATTGGAAGAATTATTAGAATGATGAAAGTGGTTTGCATGGTTTAACCGTGGGTGGTCATTGTTGTGTTGGCTCCATGAGAAATTTGGGTGATTTCTCTAGCCAGGATTATACATTGGTGCGTAAGGATCATTGTTCGGCCTTGAAAAGGCCGCATTCATCGGTTCAAGATATTGTTGCTGAGCTTGAAATACAGGACACTCCTCAAACACATGATTCATGGCTTGACAGTATGTACAGCCTGGAGTTGAAAATTTGTTTGGGCTGACTTGGTTGACTGGACTTGGTTCCTTAGTTTCTAAAGCTTCCAGTGTTCTCGCTAGGTTAGCTAACTTTGCCTCGTTAGCTATGGATGATTCAATTGAATGGAGACCTCCTTTTGAAGAGATGGAGTTTGAATTCCTAGAGCTTTCACTAGTTGGTTCCCATTGGATGGTCTTTTCAGCTAGATTCTCATATAAATCCCATCCTTCATTCTCATCCTTCTGTAAGAATCCCCCTTGGCACATGCTTTCTAAGAGGGTCTTGGTTGAGTAGTCTAAACCATCATAAAGAATTTGACATTATCGCCATTTCTCTATTCCATGATGAGGACATTGGACAAGGAGGTCTTTGAAGCGTTCAAAGTACCTCCAAAATGGTTCACTAGGTTCTTGCTTGAACTGCATGATATTTTTTCTAACGAGAGCGGTCTTATGAATTGGATACTAATTTCTTCAAGAAGACCTTGATGAAACCATCTCAGGATGTGATAGAGCCGACCGCTAAGTTGTAGAGCCATTTCTTGGCTAAGTCCTAAGAGCAAATGGGACAAATCTCAACCTAATAGCATCATCTGCAAGGTGAGGGATTTTCATCATTAAGCATACTTCCTCAAATTCTCTTATAAAGAAATAAGCATCTTCGGACTCTAAGCCATGGAACTTAGGGAGTGTGTTGATAAAATGTGGCTTAAGCTCAAAGTTGTTCACCAACCGATGGAAGTTGGATGCAGGATGGAAGTGATGTTCTAATGGGATAGAACCTATCCTGCAAAGATGTCGGTTGAGCCATAACGAATCTGATTTTGGTTCGAACTTGAAAGGTGATGTATTTCTAGTTAACCTAGATGAATTAGTTTCTCTTGACCACACTTACATACACAAACACAATCACAAATAAGTTTACCAATAGTCAACAAGAGGAAACAACGAAGCCTAGTCTAAGGTAACCTTGACCTAGAGAACTCCTAACTGGTTGATTGTCCACAGGAGGTATAATACAGACTTTGACCACAAGCTAATCAGCCAGGTCAGGGTAAGATTGGTGGGAGGTATCCGCGCAAAAGCGACGGGCCTAATTAAGCCAAACTACCAGCCTACGGGGTTTCACCCCTCAATCCCTTTCCTAGACACTGATTTAGCTGGAGTCAAATTCTAACACCTTCCCCCTTAGGATATCTCCTAGTGAGTTCGAGATGTCACTAAGGCCAACGTCTATCAGATTTTACTTAGGCTTAGGCTATGCGTGCTTGGAGATAGTTCGTGGCTAAGAAAGGGTAATGACTTCCCCAGCTTATCCTGATTTGGGTTTTGCCCTTAGAATTGATTTTGCAAGTGTGCAAGATATAGAAAAGTAACATTCAAAAGCAAATATCACCCAAGAATGTTTTCTAAACTATATGCTATGCATACGTACCTTGTCTCCAGCTATCTTCAATAGTAATTGTAAAATAAACGTAATTAGACAAATGTCTAGAATGCAAGTCTAAACGTTTTTTAAGCAATTAACAATCACTCAGATTACTGTTGGATTAAAAATAGGGATTGTGAATATCAGATATAGGAAGAATAATAACACACAAAAACTTTATTTTTGCAATTAATATGTCCTGCAAAAAAGAGTTTTTTAGTAGTCCAAAAATTTTCAAACTTGCGCTGCAATTTCTTGAAATTCTGTTTCGTACTTTCGAGAGTAGGGACACAGAATAGCAATTCTTCTCCTACAAAGCTTGAATGCTAAATCTGAATCTTGATGCCCCTTAAACAAGACACCAAACTTGTTAGAAAATAATTACACCGTTCCGTCCCGGCAACGGCGCCAAAAATTGATTGTAGAAAGAAGGTGATAAGAATTACCGTTTAGCTTTGGGCTAACAGGTCGTGTCCACGAGGAGGAATGCGATGAAAGCTTTTCGGTGTTTTTGTTTAGAAAGCAAAGAATGGTGTTTATTTTTTAGCTGAAAAGAGAATGGAGAGAAGGAAAGTGATTTAAAGAAAAATTTAAAATTTGGAAAAGGCTTTGGAGAAGATGATCTTTTAGAAAATGATTTGAGATTGATGTGATTTAAATTATGAAAAAGGATCCGGGCTCACTAATTTTTTACTAGCTACGTACTTATCTCTAGAACATTTGGGTGCATCACTTTTATCATAGGCAAAAACCTTTAGTTTCTTTTAATGTCCAAGTAAAACAAATAAGATGTTTTGGTTTAAATCTTAAGCCCTTTCTTAACACATCATTAAAAAGAGAATATTAAACCATCAAGCGTGAAGAAGCAAGTATGGAATAAAAACTGTTTAAAAAGATTTGTGCTTTGAAAGTCCAAGTTTAAATAAAGACATCCTCATGTGCTTTCAAGAACGAAGTTTAACTCAGGTATTTTCTGATTCAAAAGAGTTGCTTTCATAAAAATCAATCAAGAGAGAGGAGGTAGAAGAGATTAATTAGTGAGCCCAGAAGATGATTTAGCTATTCATGGTGAAAGAAAAATAAATAAGAGAATGAAAATCAAACATAAACATATCGAACTTGAGTCGAGTTGAATAAGCGAGTTGAAGCACCTTTGATTGTCACTTCAAAGATGAATTACACACTCAATTTCACTCTTCTCTCTTTGCTGGTCTAAACTGAAAAATAATAAGGAGACACAACTTATCTGAACTATCTAACAATACTCCTAAAACCCTAAAAAATGAACAATAATTCTAATCCTAGTCTTCGCTCTTTTTCAGTACAAAACCTTGCCTTTTATAGGCAAAAACCCAGAGGGAAAGGAGTGAGGAGATAAGGGAAACAAACGCTCCCCTTATCTCCACCAACAGGCCGTGGATACGCAGCCAGGATGTGGCCAATAGGGATTTGGTTGACGTGTGATTTAGCCCCCTTTTGTCCGGCTGGATTTGTTGTTATTCTGTGAGTCTGATCTGATCTCCGGTGATTCTCAAGCTAACCGATTTGGATTCTGATAAAACTAAATTAACCAGTTTCCAACCTCCCTGATTTACCATAATCTGTCCTGATTTACTAATTTTGAATTAATTCTGAATTAAATCAGAATTTGATGGGCTTTTGGGCTCGTTTCTCTTCCCTTTCCTTAAGCAATGGGCCTGCACTTAATAAAGAAAAATAAGACTTTATTAATAGGATTTATTAGATAATAAACATGGTAATGTGATAATATATATGCAATATATGTGACCCATCAATAACTGTGCTTCGGGCAAGCTTCATTGTTGGTGAAGTCGATGCAGACTCTCCACTTTCCATTTTTTCTTCGCGAGGACGGGATTAGAGAGCCAGTTGGGGTAGAATGTCTCTCAGATAAAGTTTACTTGAAGTAGGTGATTGACTTCGTCACTGATGATGCAACTCTTTTCTTCATTCATTATCCTAGGCTTTTACTTTACCGGCTTGGCATCCGCCTTGATGGAAAGCTTATGGCAGATGACCTCGGGTCAATTTCGGGCATATCGGTGGGAGACTACGCGAATACATTCGAATTTTCTGACAAAAATTATTTGAACATTGTCTTCTCGTGAGGGGCAGGCTTGAGCCGATCCGGAGGGTCCGCTCAAGGTGACGCAGGTCTACCTTGAATGTCTCAGGCTCCTCCTCTATCTTATTGTCAGGGTTTCCAGACTCGCTATTGCTATTGATCAGTAATCCTCTTCAGCTTCTTGTCCACAAGAGAGTCTTCACTAAAGCCTTTTCAGAAGATCTTTTCTGTCCAGACCGACCTCTTTCGGGCTACTGCAGCTACCATCCTCGTTGTCATCTGGTCACCCCTGATGTTGGCTATTCCGGATGGTGTAGGATATTTCATTAGCTGATGATGGGTAGATGGGACTGCTCTCATCATATGGATCCACGACCTCTTAAGAATGGCATTGTCGGGGGATTCGACGTCAAGGACACAGACCTCATTAACGATATTGAAAGGCTCTGCATGATTGGGAACTTGACCATACCACAGGAATAGGCTTCGCTCCCATCAAAACCATAGAGAAGTGACAGGGTCTAGAGGTTGATCAACTTTCTAGCCTGCTAGGGTATGTCTGATTGGTTGCTAATGTTGCATATTTAATGTCACATTTCCATACTTATTTTAGAATAAAAGCCTGCATTGTCCTAATTATTTGTTTAATTTATTTGCAGGCCCAATCCTTAAGGAGATGAAGAGAAATGAGCCCAAAAGCCCACCAGAATTCTGAATTAAATCAGAGTTAATTCCTACACATAAAATCAGGGTAAAATCAAGAGGTTGAAACCGGTTGAGAAGAATCCTCTCAGAATCGATCGGTTAAAGCCAAGAATCCAAGGCCATTTCGTCAGAATCCGGAGCTCAAACGACAAAACCAACAAAGGATAAAGCCAGAAGAAACCCCGGAGAGACCCACCAACAGGGTGTGGCCATCTGGCCACACCCTGGCCGCGGAAACGCGGCTTGGGCCGCGTTTCCGCGGCAATCCTGGGGAGTTAGGGGGAGCGTGAACTCCCCCGACCTCCCCGGGATCTTGGTGGTTGGGTTCTTTGCCTATAAAAGGCCATTATGTGCACTGAAAATGGACGTCAAGGCATATTAGGATTTAGCTTAGTTTTCATTTCTTAGTTTAGGTTTTTAGTCTTTCTTTTTATGTAATTTGTATGTAACTTAGGGTAGAAGAAGATTCATGTAAGTAAGAGAGAGGGGCTGATGTTGAGAGTGACACCGACGATGTACCCTACTCCTTTCTTTCATTGTCTCAACAAGTAATAAAGGTAAATGCTTTGTTTGTTTTCTATTCTGCTTTACTTTACATTTGTTTTGCTTTCCTCTTCCTCTTCTACTTTACCTTGGTTGTATTTGTTGAGTGTACAAGTGAATTCCAAAGCAAGTATAACCAAGCTACGTGAGAGCCAGCGATAGTTCATGAAGACGTTCTCCTCTTCCAAGAACCGCATCACTTCGTTCTTGCTAGGCTTGACGATATAATGTGCACGGGAACTGAGCTCGAGCTTATGATCTATGCGTTGAATGCCTCCGAAGCAAAGGTAGGACATGCAACGGTTTCCAGGTAAGTCATCACTCAACCTCGGTAAGTATTGCTTCACTTTTCTTTACTCCTTTTCTTTTCTTTCTTAGTTTAGATCACCAATCACTTCTTCCAAATCGTTTTCATTCTTCTTTCAACTCCATTTGTACATAATCTCTTTCTTTTGTTTTCTGAATTTTCCAACTTCTTCATCTTCCATTTTCTACTAACTTTAACTATACTTTCTTTTTCCATTTTTATAACTTTAAAACAGAGAAGAACTTTCGCTTATTTTCTTAACGATTTCAATAAAGAACTGTAACGCTTCCATCGCAAACCCTCCTTGTGGATCACGACCCGCATAGCCACTTGCTATAGCGAAAGAATTGAGCACTTGCACACATTCTTTCTTAAGTTCTATAATCTCGTATTTTTTGTGCAGGTTTAGCCTCAATCAAATTTTGGCGCCGTTGCCGGGGAGGGTAAAACGGTTTTTATTGAAATCTGAATTTTTATTGCAAATTTTTTTAGAACTAAATGAATTTTCTTCTCTGTTGCAGGTTACAGGGCAAGCAAAGCAGAAACTTATTATTGCAGTGACATACAAGTGGCCTTGGGCCTCTGCTCCAAAAAGCAGAGACCAAGGGCCCTCTGAATTGCCGCGTTTCCACGGCAAAAGCCGCGGATCCGCGGCAAGGACGAGTTGACTACTAACAGCTTTTTGCAGGGCTGCTTAGTTTACAAATTCTAGTTTACTGCAACTTTAATTTTCTTATATGCCATAACATAAGCCAGCTAATAATCAACAGTAAAATATTTGTTGAAAAGATAAAAATTGATTAGACATTTGCATTTTAGGCACGTGTCTTTTAATTCTTTATTTTTTTACTGTTGAAGAGTGCTGGAGCAAGGTACGTATGCATTGCATTTAGCATAGGACTCACTTCTTGGTTGATTTATATCGCTTTGAGTGAATCTTACATATCTTGTACACTTGCACAAATGATCTTAAGGGCACTAACCCATTAACAAGATAAGGTGGGGATTTAATCACCCTTCCTTAGCCCAAAAATCACATTTCAAGCACTCACTAACCCAAGCCTAACTAAAATTTAGTAGACGTTGGCCCTAGGGACATCTCGGACTCAATTAGGAGATTATCCTAAGGGGGAAAAATGTTGGAATCTAACTCCTGCAAAATCAGTGTCAAGGAAAGGGATTGAGGGCCGAAAGCCCGAAGGTTGGTGGTTATTTAATTAAGGAACGTCTTTGACGGAAAACCTCCCACCAACCTTGCCCTGACCTGGCTGATTAGCTTGTGGTTAAAGTCTACATTAGACCTCCCGTGGACAGTCTAACCAGTTAGGAGTCGTCTAGGTCCTAAGTCTACCCTAACTTAGGCTAGAATTTTTTCTTTTTTTTGTTTGTTTATTTGTTTGTTTTTCTTTGTTTGTATTCTATTGTGTGATATGGACCATAATAATAATTTTTTCAACTACAATAATAATCCATATTACACACCGACTTCATTTTCGGATATTACCAACCCGGCATATCATAACTTTGACCAACCTAGTGTACCGGATTGGTCTTATCCGAATCAATATGAACCATACCCCCCATCTAATAACTATAATTTCTATAATGATTTTAACTCTTCACCGAGTCAGTGGGGATTCACCTCCCCCGAGCATAATTTCCAACCACCTTGTCCTTCTTCTCCACCTAGTCCACAATATTTTCAAGATTCATACTCAGTTCCACCCGTCCAAAATAGGAAACCATCAATTTTGGAAATGAGTATGCGTGAGTCCAAACACAAATCCCCAAATCTGATGGACTCACAATTTCACTACCACTTCCAAGACAATTCTTCATCTTTTCATCAAAACAATGAACATATCACCTATGAAGAGATGCTTGAATCCATGACTCAGGCTCAAAACGCTCGTAATAGTGACATAGATATGATGGTCGAATCTCTACGTTCTCACCGTTGGACCAGTTCTGATGTCACTAACCATTCTGTTAGAGCCGAAGAGTCATGTAGTTTTGGAAATCACGATTCCATTTCAGAACAACCATGTGAACTTACCCAAACTCCAAATGATATTGATAGTTTGGCTAGTTTTCCTTTCCTGAAATAGAACTCGAAAATGATTATGATCCTGAACCCCAACTTAGTGATTCAATTCTATTTCTTGATTCGATTATGACTCCGGTATCTTCACCTGACTTCAATCTTTTTCCGGAGTCAACATTGGATCCTGTACCAATTCATAAAGAAATTGAATCACCCATCTTTGAGGATCATGTTGAACTTGACCAACTCTACAATTTTGAAAATCCCATAGATAAATTGGCAAGTTCTCCATTTTTGATATTGAACTCAATGAGATATGTGACCTAGATTCTCACATATGTGATCCAGTTCAACTTTCTGAATCAATATTGACTCCTGTTTTATTACCAAACTTGAATAATATTCTAGAGTCAGTTTTGATTCCTCCACCTATCATTCCTGAATTGAAATCACCCATAATAGGTCACATTCCATTGTTGGAAAATACATGTGGACTGGAGTTTTAACTTCTTGACTTGGACCCAATTTCTGAACCTATTTCGACTCCTGAACCTTTACTTGACTTAAGTCACCTTCCTGAGTCGGTATTAGTTCCTGCCCTTCCTGAGTCCAAGTCAACTGTTCTATCATTTCATACTCCATTCTGGGACGAGGTGGTTGACAAATTTGACTCCGAAATTAGTTATGGAATATGAAAATTAGATGGGGTCAAATATTTAATAAAAATCCTTCATGGATATATCTTTTTAATGGGTTATATTAAAGATAGTGCTGGTGGGTTCCTTCGAGACCCAAGAAAAGTTGATTGGGCCGCATTTCGTGGACCAATCAGACCACCACCGGAACCACCACCTTAAGGTAACATTTCCTTCCCTTTCTTCTTTTTCATGCATCTATGCATTAATTCATACATTGAGGACAATGCATGAGATAGGTGTGGGGGAGGGTCTAACATAACTTTTCTTTTTCTTTAAAATAAAAAAAATTAACATTTTTCTTTACTTTTAAAAACTTTTTGAAAAATAGAAACAATATTTTGACTTATTTTTGTAAGAAATTAAGTTAATTTTAAGGAATAGGAAAATCCAAATTAGGATTTCTTATACTTGGTCAAAATAAGATTATTTGTTTGATTTATAGAGTTAGGAAGATAATTTGTCAAAGTAATTTGGTCTTGATCTTTACCTTGATGAAATATGCACACTTCATACACTTACACACTTAGGGTTCAAAAATAAAGATTCTTATGCCTTATAAAAAATATATATATATATAAACAAATCTAATTATTGATTAGCTAGGTGCTTTGCCTAAGAAAGCCTTAGTATTTATGTAAAAGATAATTAAATGAGTTTGAAAAAGAAAAAAAAGAAAAAAAAACAAGTCTAATTATCGACTAGCTAGGTGCTTTGGCCTAAGCAAGCCTTAGTATTTATGCGAAAGATGAATAGATAAGTTTGAAAAGAAAAATCCTCTGATTAAGCTGGGTATTTGTGCCTAATAAAGCATAAGTATTCACGCCTAAAAGAGGTTCATATAATAAAGTCCTTAGTTTTGTGGCCTTGTTTGCTCGAGTCCTTAAGTCCTAGGGGTGTCTTCTCACCTGGTGCCCTAAGACCGTCTGGTTTGGGAGTCATCGATTAAAGGCTCGTTACATGGGCAGATTAGAAAGCCTAAACTAAGGAATAATACCACCAAAAACAAAATTATATATATATAAATAAATAAGGCATAAGAGTTGGCATTAATGAACCCTTAGTCAAAATTTTCACAGTCACAAGGTGCATATGACTTAGGGTAAAGTAATAGACTAGATGAGAAGTACAATTTGACTCCTTACTTTAATTGATAACAAATTTTAAATAGAGACTAAGTTTAGGAATGAAAAATTCGGTTTTTCTATAACTTATAGATTGCTTAGATCTTACAATCATATTTCAAATATTTTTCTCTTTCAAAATGCTTTTCGAAAATACTAACTTTTATTTCCCTTTCTTTATGGATTTTGTGGGTGCAATCTGCTGAAAACCCTCACGAGACAAAACTCGTCCTCTAGGGAAACCTAGAGGTTTAACGGCTTGTTGCACGTGCTCAGTGCAATCGCGCGACCTGCGAAAGTGGTCTAATAATCCTTAGTATAATTTAGTTGTTTTGCTCGAGGACGAGCAAAAGATAGGTATGGGGGTGTGATTGGTTGCTAATGTTGCATATTTAATGTCACATTTCCATACTTATTTTAGAATAAAAGCCTGCATTGTCCTAATTATTTGTTTAATTTATTTGCAGGCCCAATCCTTAAGGAGATGAAGAGAAATGAGCCCAAAAGCCCACCAGAATTCTGAATTAAATCAGAGTTAATTCGTACACATAAAATCAGGACAAAATCAAGAGGTTGAAACCGGTTGAGAAGAATCCTCTCAGAATCGATCGGTTAAAGCCAAGAATCCAAGGCCATTTCGTCAGAATCCGGAGCTCAAACGACAAAACCAACAAAGGATAAAGCCAGAAGAAACCCCGGAGAGACCCACCAACAGGGTGTGGCCATCTGGCCACACCCTGGCCGCGAAAACGCGGCTTGGGCCGCGTTTTCGCGGCAATCCTGGGGAGTTAGGGGGAGCGTGAACTCCCCCGACCTCCCCGGGATCTTGGTGGTTGGGTTCTTTGCCTATAAAAGGCCATTATGTGCACTGAAAATGGACGTCAAGGCATATTAGGATTTAGCTTATTTTCATTTCTTAGTTTAAGTTTTTAGTCTTTCTTTTTATGTAATTTGTATGTAACTTAGGGTAGAAGAAGATTCATGTAAGTAAGAGAGAGGGGCTGATGTTGAGAGTGACACCGACGATGTACCCTACTCCTTTCTTTCATTGTCTCAACAAGTAATAAAGGTAAATACTTTGTTTGTTTTCTATTCTGCTTTACTTTACATTTGTTTTGCTTTCCTCTTCCTCTTCTACTTTACCTTGGTTGTATTTGTTGAGTGTACAAGTGAATTCCAAAGCAAGTATAACCAAGCTACGTGAGAGCCAGCGATAGTTCATGAAGACGTTCTCCTCTTCCAAGAACCGCATTACTTCGTTCTTGCTAGGCTTGACGATATAATGTGCATGGGGACTGAGCTCGAGCTTATGATCTATGCGTTGAACGCCTCCGAAGAAAAGGTAGAACATGCAACGGTTTCCAGGTAAGTCATCACTCAACCTCGGTAAGTATTGCTTCACTTTTCTTTACTCCTTTTCTTTTCTTTCTTAGTTTAGATCACCAATCACTTCTTCCAAATCGTTTTCATTCTTCTTTCAACTCCATTTGTACATAATCGCTTTCTTTTGTTTTCTGAATTTTCCAACTTCTTCATCTTCCATTTTCTACTAACTTTAACTATACTTTCTTTTTCCATTTTTATAACTTTAAAACAGAGAAGAACTTTCGCTTATTTTCTTAACGATTTCAATAAAGAACTGTAACGCTTCCATCGCAAACCCTCCTTGTGGATCACGAACCGCATAGCCACTTGCTATAGCGGAAGAATTAAGCACTTGCACACATTCTTTCTTAAGTTCTATAATCTCGTATTTTTTGTGTAGGTTTAGCCTCAATCAATGTCCTCCATTCGATCTAGAGCATGATCGTAAAGGATGTTGACGCTACTCCCTCTGTCGACTAAGATCTTTGATACTTTGCAGCATCCAATGTGTACCATCACAACCAAGGCATCGTTATGTAAGAAGTGCACAGAATAGGCGTCTTCTTCTGAGAAAGAGACTAGCTGCCAGGGGATGTAGGAGGGCGAATCACTATTGTTGGATAGTTGTCCCTCCGGGTTTCGTTGACATAGATGGCCCTCTCCTTAGTGGTAGTGCCTTTCATAGGGGAGTTCCCGAAGATAGCATTCACTTTCCTATACTAGACGAGAGTGTTGCTCAGGTGTTCATCCATGGTCCTGAGCTACCACTGCATGCTAATCTCCAAGGACAATCCGGGGTTGAGAATGAACTCTCAGAGATATCCTCAATTTACTAGGTCCTGAAGATGCCGTCGGAGGATTAAGCAGTTCACTATGTGGTAGCCCCTCCCTTCATGGAAGGCACAGTAGTCCCTAACTCCAGGCCTTTTGGGTTAGGTGGAACCTGACCCATGGCTGGTCCTTGATAGTGTGAAGATGTGATCGATAGGTACTCTGAACGGGCTGAGTGATTGCAAAAAAAATAAAAATATGGTTAAGAGTTAGAAGGATGTTATCTGGATGGATGTGTGTCTCTATCTTCCACAATATATCCACAGTAGCAAGAGCTAAAGCGGGTCGAACCTCAGGGAGAGATGCGATGGAAACTTTTTGGTACTATTATCTTCTTATTATCTTCTCTATTTAAAGAACTTAGAAAAGAAGGAATGGATTGTATATGGATAAAGAATTAATCTAAAAGAAAGGTTCACAACTTACTAATAATCAACCACCATAACATGCAAATGCCCAATAAATAATGACTTCACTTCAAACTCTAAACTTAAAATTCTACCACAAAATCAAGTAAGATACATAAGATAGAAACTAGTTTATGATTTGAAATACAAGTTTTAACATTACAATATCAAGATTGTCAATCAAGTATAAAGTATTATTAGAAATACTTAGCAAATCTTAATTCTATTTGAAATACACTAATTAAAATTTAACATTAAAATATCAAGATCTTCATCAAGTATAGATTAAGAAAATAGTTAAAAAGTATTAGCAAATATTTGACCTAGATGATTATCCTACTGTGGCTTCAAGAACAAGGATTGGAGTAGGCATGCATATGATCTAATCCGGTTATCTACTAGATACTATATGTAACAGTGGTGAAGTATTAGCAAGGCATAAGAAAAGATTTAGCTAACTCACATTTGAAGACTAAATTAAAAAAGCATATAAAAGAAAGCATAAAAGAAAGAAAATAAACATCAATGAAAAAAATTGAAAAGAAAAAAAAAGAACCTTGTTTATTGAGCTATCATCATCAAAATACAATAGCTCCTTCCTTCTTTACAAACTTGAACTGAAGTAAAACTAGAAATTACAATGGAGATTCGAAAAGGAAAGATGATCTAAAGAAAACCCTAAACTTGATTTTCAGATATGTCTCTCCTTTGTTGCTTTTTAGGGGTATTTATAGGGGATTCCAGTAGTAGTCCGAGTAAAATACTCCCCCCAAACCTCCACACATGCGGCCACAGAAATGCATTTATGTGGCATAAAAGGAGAAAACATGGCATCTTTTAGGGGTCCAAGCACACGTTTTTGAGCGTGACTTCATTTCATCCATTCATCTAAAGATCTATCTTAGAATACTCGTTTGAATTCTGAAATTTAAAATAACCTTGTTTCCTAGATAACTTAAGAAACAAGTTATCTATAAATCTGAATTTAAACTTGAATTCTCTCCTTTATCTTTGACTTGGGGATCAAGTAGCTTAATGTAAATTGACTTCCTCCTTTATCTCTGATTTAGGATAGGATAATTTTTGAATTAGCTTGGGCTTGATGGACATTTGGGCTTCTCTTTAACTTGTGGGCTTCTTTTGAGCTCTTTTCTTTTCTCTTTTTAATTATAGAGACTTGCATATTACTAAATAATAAAACAATTAAATAGCAATGCTTTATAAAAAAAATAAACATGAACATGTAACTAAAAATATGCACTTTTGGTGAACAATCAATGAGGTCGTGCTCCGCTTCATTCCTTTACTAGATTCGGCAGCGTTCATGGATGGCTTGTGGACAACGGAGGAGTTCTGACTCAGATTCTTCCTCGGGAGGGACTGTGGCTTCAGCTTCTCAACCTCAGGCCCTTGTCTCAGGGGGCGACTGGATGTGGTCCGAATCGCCTCTTCTATCTGGATGTACTTTTGCACCGGACAAATATATCCCTCATATCGATGATGTTGTTCTTCACCAGATATTTGTAGAAGGGGTTTATGACTTGCAGCCCGCTGATGAAGGTGACAACGGTTATGACCTCGTTACAATTGTACACTAGAGCCATCTGGCACTGGAAGCAGATGACGTAGTTCTTCAGACTCTCTCTGAATTTCATCTTGACCACAAGGAGGTAGTTATTGTTCCTCTGGTGTTCTTTTTAAGAAAAAATTGGTTAAAGAATGTGTCAGTCACGTCATGGAAGTTCTGGAGTGAGTTCCTCGGGAGCGAGTAAAACAAGTGATAGGCAACTCCCTTGAGGCTAGACAAGAATACTCGATAGAGGAGAAGATTGTCGCGAGCATAGACCGCCATTTTATGTTGATACTGGTATAGATATAGGAAGGGGTCGGAGGTTCCCAGGTAGTGGTCAAAGATCGGCATCATAAACTTCTTCGGGAAGCGAAGCGTGATGATTTCCTTCGACAATGGTGAGTAAGAGGTCTCAACCCGTTGAACTCCATTCCCTTCGAAAACTGCTGACTCGCTCAGTTGAGCTGCTCCTGGACCAGATCCGTGATGTCTTCTATGTGAGGGAACTTTGGGGTTCAGAAACATTCTGAGTTTTTGGAGTCTGTATCATCTTCATTGGTCTTCGATCAGTTGCGCCTCGAGCTTTCAGAGGAGTGCGTGGATCCCCGAGTATGTAGTGGTGATGGGGGAGTCCACTCATGTTTTCTCGTACTAGAAGAATATTGCGACTTGCGTTGTATACTAATTTGCTTGAGCAGTGATTGGTCACTAATATTGCACATTTAATATCATATTCTCCTACTTATTATAGAATAATCTCTGCATTTTCCTAATTAAATGTTTAATTTATTTGCAGGCCCATTCCTAAAGGAGAGTAAAGAGAAATGAGCCCAAAAGCCCACCAAATCCTGACTTAATTCAGAATAAATTCGAAATTAAGGAATCAGGGCTAAATCTTGGCATATCAGAGAGGTTGAAAATCGGTTGAGAAGAATCCTCCCTGAATCGATCGGTTGAAGTCAAGGATCAAAAGCCATTTCGTCAAAATCCCGGACATAAACTACAAATCCAGATAAAGATAATTACAAATCAAGAAACCGGGGAGCTCCACCAACAGGGTGTAGCCACCTGGCCACACCCTGGCCGCGGAAATGTGGCCAAAGCCGCGTTTCCGCGGCTCTGTTGGAGAGTTAGGGGGAGCGTTTGCTCCCCTATCTTCATATGATCCTGTAGGTTGGTTTTGCCTATAAATACTGGGATTTTTAAAGCCTCGAGGGGACGACCATGCAGAGATAGATTCTAGGCAGTTTTCATTCTTTTTAGTGTAGGTTTTTAGTTTTCTTTTTATGTAATTTTTAGTTTTTATTTATGTAATTCAGAGGAGATCAGACTTTCATAGGAGAATGAGAATGAAGCTTGTGCTGAGAGTGACACCAGTGTATGTTGTTTTTCTTTTCTCTTATTGTTATGAAATCGAATCTATAGTTACCTTTTTATGTACTTCATTTTAGTGTTCTTCTTCTTCTTCTTTTCTACTTCACTCATTTTTGTACCAATTGCTATCCAAGTGAGTCTTATAGCATCGAAAGAGCCTTGCCTTTGCGAGTGCCATCGATAGCTCATGACGATGGATTTGAGTCTCTCTGTATCATTTCATGCTTGTTTTGTCTTGATGATGTAATGTGGAAGAGACAATAATCAACTCTTATGGGCTATGCTCTGATTACCTCCACTTCAAGGTAACATCGTCGCCAAAGATTCAAGGTAAGCTTTTGGTCAAAAGGAGATAAGTAATTATTTTTAGTTTTTCTTTCTTGTAACTTTTAGTTTAGATCACCAACACTACATCTTCCAAATCTTTTTCATTTTCTGATTTTCTCCACCTTCTCATTCTACCACTTTCTTCCTCACTTCACTTTAACCTAATTTTTCTCTTTTCTTTTTAAAGAACTAAAGAAGAACTTTAACCATTAATGGTAGCATAAAAGAGATCTTACTAAAAAGCTTCCATCGCTAGTCCCTCCTTGTGGATCACGACCCGCATAGCCACTTGCTATTGCGGTAGAATTGAGCACTTGCACTCTTTATTTTAAAGTTCTGAAATACTGTATTTTTGTGCAGGTTTAAGCTCAATCAAATTTTGGCGCCGTTGCCGGGGAGGACGGTAAGTTACTCTCTTTAAATGTTTACATTTTTGGTTAACTTTTTTCTTTGGTTTTTTTGGTACAGATTCAACAATAAGGAATTCTTGCTGCAGTGGACATATAAGTGGCCTTGGACTCTGCTTAAGAAAGCAGAGCCAAGAAGCCCTCAGATTTGCTACATTTTAGTGGCAAAACTGAGTGACCTACTAACCTGTATTCTTGCAGGTTGGCTGAATTAAAAATCTGAATTTCTGTAGCATATATTTTCTTGTTTGACTCACTATATATATGTTTCTAACATAATAGTAAAAAGTTGATTGTAAATGTTAAAAATGATTTAGACTTTGCATTTAGGCACGTGTCTATTTCATTTCATTTTTTATTTTACTGTTGAAGAGTGCTGGAGCCAAGCTATGTGTGCATAGCATTTAGTATAAGGTTCATTCTTATATGATTGCTTGAATGTTACTTTTTCTATATACTTGTACACTGCACTAAATTGACTTAAGGGCTTGTCTTATAAACAAGATAAGGTGGGGAAGTCATTACCCTCCCTTAGCCCACAAACAATCTCCTCACTCACTAACCCAATCCTAACTAAAAATGAGTAGACGTTGGCCCTAGGGACATCTCGGACTCAATTAGGAGATTATCCTAAGGGGGAAAGGTGTTGGAATTTGACTCCTGCCAAATCAGTGTCTAGGAAGGGGATTAAGGGCCGAAAGCCCGAAGGTTGGTGGTTACTTAATTAAGGAACGTTGACGGATAACCTACCACCAATCTTGCCCTGACCTGGCTGATTAGCTTGTGGTCAAAGTCTGCATTATACCTCCCGTGGACAGTCTAACCAGTTAGGAGTCATCTAGGTCATAGGTCTACTCTTAGTTTAGAATTTTTTTCCTTTGTTTGCTTATTTGTTTTTTTGTTTGTGTTTTCGTGTGTGATATGGCTTATAATAATAATTTTTCAATTTTAATAGTAATCCATATTACACACCAACCTCTTTTTCGGATATTACCAACCCGGTATATCATAACTTTAACCAACATAGTGTGCCGAATTGGTCTTATCCGAGTCAATATAACCCATGCCCCCAATCTTATAACCATGATTTGCAGAATAATTTCAACTCTTCACAGAGTCAGTGGGGATTCACCTCCCCCGAGTCCAATTTTCAACCAACTTGCCCTCCCTATCCACCTTGTCCACAATATTTCCAAGATTCATACTCAGTTCCACCAGTCCAAAATAGAAAACCATCAATTTTGGAAATGAGTATGCGTGAGTCCAAACAAAAATCACAAAATTTGATAGACTCACAATTTAACACCAATTCCAAGACAACACTTCATCTTTTAACAAAATAATGAACTAATCAACTATGAAAAGATGCTTGAAGCCATGACTCAGGCTCAAAACGCTCGTAACTACGACATAGATATGATGGTCCAATCTCTACGTTCTCACCGTTTGGCCAATTCTGATGTCGGTAACCATTCTGTGAGAGCCGAAGAGTCATGTTGTTTTGGAAAACAAGGTTCCATTTCAGAACAATCATTTGAACTTGCTCAAACTCCAAATTTTGAAAATGATATTGACAGTTTGGTAAGTTATTCCTTTCCTGAAATAGAACTTGAGAATGAATATTTTCCTGAACATCCACTTAGTGATTCAATTCTACTTCCTGATTCAATTATGACTCCGGTGTCTTCACCTGATTTCAATCTTTTTCTCGAGTCAACATTGGATCCTGTGCCAATTCATCATGAAATTTAATCACCCATCTTTGATGATCATATTGAACTTGACCAATTTTACACTTTTGAAAGTCCTATTGACAAATTGACAAGTTCTCATTTTTATGACATTGAACTCAATGAGAAATGTGACCTAGATTCTCAAATCTGTGATCCAGTTCAAATTCCCGAATCAATATTGACTCCTATTTTGTTACCCGACTTGAGTAATATTTTAGAGTCAGTTTTGATTCCCACACCTATCATTCTTGAACTTGAATCACCAATATTAAGTCACATTCCATTGTTGGAAAATAAATGTGGACTTGAGTTTCAACTTCTTGACTTGGACACACTTCTTGAACCAATCTCGACTCCTGAACCTTTACTTGATTTAAGTCACTTTCCTGAGTCAGTATTAGTTCCCGTACTTCCTGAGTCCAAGTCAATCATTCTATCTTTTCACACTCCATTTTGGGACAAGGCGGTTGACAAATTTGACTCCGAAATTAATTATGGAATATGAAAATTAGATGGGGTTAAATTTTTAATAAAAATCCTTTATGGATACATCATTTTAATGGGTTATATTAGAGAGATTCTGGTGGGTTCCTCCGAACTCCATGAAAAGTCGATTGGGCCGCATTTCGTGGACCAATCAGACCACCACTGGAACCACCACCTTAAGGTAACATTTTCCTTCCCTTTCTTCATTTTCATGCATCTATGCATTAATTCATACATTGAGGACAATGCATGAGATAGGTGTGGGGGAGGGTCTAATGTAACTTAGGTTTTTCTTTTTGGAAAAAAATTTTTTCTTTACTTTTAAAAACTTTTTGAAAATAGAAACAATATTTTGACATATGTTTTGTAAGAAACTAAGTCAATTTTAAGGAATAGAAAAATCAAAATTAGTATTTCTTAAACTTGGTCAAAATAAGATTATTTGTTTAATTTTTAGGGTTAGGAAGATAATTTGTCAAAGTAATTTAGTCTTGATCTTTACCTTAATGAAATATGCATACTTCATACACTTACACACTTAGGGTACAAAAACAAAGATTCTTATGCCTTATATATATAAAAAAAAATATATCTATGAAAGATGAACGAATCTAATTATTGATTAGCTAGGTACTTTGGCCTAAGCAAGCCTTAGTATTTATGCGAAAGATGATTAGATAAGTTTGAGAAAAAATATATATAAAAATCCTCTGATTAAGCTGGGTATTTGTGCCTAATAAAGCATAAGTATTCACGCCTAAAGGGTCCATATAATAAAATCCTTAGTTTTGTGGCCTTGTTTGCTCGAGTCCTTAAGTCCTTGGGGTGTTTTCTCACCCGGTGCCCTAAGACCGCTTGGTTTGGGAGTCATCGATTAAAGGCTCGTTACATAGGCAGATTAGAAAGCCTAATAGAACTAAGGAATAATACCACAAAATATATATATATAAATAAGGCATAAGAGTTAGAGTTAATGAACCCTTAGTCAAAATTTTCACGGTCATAAGGTGCACATGACTTAAGGTAAAGTAATAGACTAAATGAGAAGTATAATTTGACTCCTTACTTTGATTGACAACAAATTTTGAATGGAGACTAAGTTTAAGAATGTAAAATTCGATTTTCCTATAACTTATAGATTACTTAAATCTTACAATTATATTTCAAATATTTTTCTCTTTCAAAATGCTTTTCGAAAATACTAACTCTTTGTTTCTCTTTCTTTATGGATTTTGTGGGTGTAATCCACTGAAAACCCTCACGAGACAGAACTCGTCCTCTAGGGGAAACCTAGAGGTTTAACGGCTTGTTGCACATTCTCAGTGCAATCGCGTGACCTGCGAAAGTGGTCTAATAATGCTTAGTATAGTTTAGTTGTTTTGCTCGAGGACGAGCAAAAGATAGGTATGGGGGTGTGATTGGTCACTAATATTGCACATTTAATATTATATTCTCCTACTTATTATAGAATAAACTCTGCATTTTCCTAATTAAATGTTTAATTTATTTGCAGGCCCATTCCTAAAGGAGAGTGAAGAGAAATGAGCCCAAAAGCCCACCAAATCCTGACTTATTTCAGAATAAATTCAAAATTAAGGAACCAGGGCTAAATCTTGGCATATCAGAGAGGTTGAAAACCGGTTGAGAAGAATCCTCCCTGAATCGATCTGTTGAAGCCAAGGATCAAAGACCATTTCGTCAAAATCCTGGACATAAACTGCAAATCCAGATAAAGATAATTACAAATCAAGAAACCGGGGAGCTCCACCAACAGGGTGTGGCCACCTGGCCACACCCTGGCCGCGGAAACGCGGCTAAAGCCGCTTTTACGCGGCTCTGTTGGAGAGTTAGGGGGAGCGTTTGCTCCCCCTATCTTCATATGATCCTGTAGGTTGGGTTTTGCCTATAAATACTGGGATTTTCAAAGCCTCGAGGGGACGACCATGCAGAGATAGATTCTAGGCCAGTTTTCATTCTTTTTAGTGTAGGTTTTTAGTTTTCTTTTTATGTAATTTTTAGTTTTTATTTATGTAATTCAGAGGAGATCAGACTTTCATAAGAGAATGAGAATGAAGTTTGTGCTGAGAGTGACACCGGTGTAAGTTGTTTTTCTTTTCTCTTATTGTTATGAAATTGAATCTATAGTTACCTTTTTATATACTTTGTTTTAGTGTTCTTCTTCTTCTTCTTTTCTACTTCACTCATTTTTGTACCAATTGCTATCTAAGTGAGTCTTATAGCATCGAAAGAGCCTTGCCTTTGCGAGTGCCACCGATAGCTCGTGATGATGGATTTGAGTCTCTCTGTATCATTTCATGCTTGTTTTGTCTTGATGATATAATGTGGAAGAGACAATAATCAACTCTTATGGACTATGCGCTGATTGCCTCCACTTCAAGGTAACATCGTCGCCAAAGATTCAAGGTAAGCTTTTGGTCAAAAGGAGGTAAGTAATTATTTTTAGTTTTTCTTTCTTGTAACTTTTAGTTTAGATCACCAACACCACATCTTCCAAATCTTTTTCATTCTTTTTCAATTTATTTGTACATAGTCATTTTCTGATTTTCTCCACCTTCTCATTCTACCACTTTCTTCCCCACTTCATTTTAACCTAATTTTTCTCTTTTCTTTTAAAGAACTAAAGAAGAACTTTAACCATTAATGGTAGCATAAAAGAGATCTTACTAAAAAGCTTCCATCGCTAGTCCCTCCTTGTGGATCACAACCCGCATAGCCACTTGCTATTGCGGTAGAATTGAGCACTTGCACTCTTTATTTTAAAGTTCTGAAATACTGTATTTTTGTGCAGGTTTAAGCTCAATCAAGCAGCCATGTTTGGACATGGGTTGCAGCTTCTTTTTCACGAGCAGCCGCATTATGGAGTCGGATCATCTTTGTTTGCTAGCTCTCCATCTGCTTCCGCATGGTGGAAAGAATCTAGAGGAGATATTCGCTGTTGAGCTGGGGCTCGGGTTCCGTGGCCTGCATCCAAAGGAGAGAAATGGTGTTAGAATGTGAATCTTCAACATCGAAGATGTGGACGTCGAATAAGTTAAGCCGATGGTCCGAAGGCTCAATCACTTCGATAGTTTTCCCCTTTTCTTTCGTATTCACGGGGGCAGCGACAGCAGCCTGGGTGACACTCTTCCCTGAAGGAGCCATATCGGTCATGCGAGGCTGTTTAGAGGAAGGGGTAGGGTGTTGGATAGTGAGAGATCATAAGTGAGGATTTGGTCTCTCAATGAAAGCACCAAAAGCAATGCGTAAATTTCAAAGAAATCAATTCACGCACCAAAATAATGAGTGGGTATAATCAAATCATAGAAAGTAATCACAAAAATGTTGAATCTTATGTGGAAAACCTGAAAGGAAAAAAACCACAAAGAAAGAGAGAGAGTTCCACTATAATAATGGTGATTACAAGTGGGCTTCTCTGGTGTGCTAGGATTTCTGGATTGAAATGATCTTTCCCTCCATGTTGGGAGGGATCTGTTATTTATACATATTATATCTACAAGATCGCTCAGTTTAAATACTTAAGTTCCTTATCTTGATGGCGGTTGAGCTGAACATCCTACTTCTAATCAAGATATAGGAGAGTCTATCTCCATTTGGTGGTTTGTACCTTGCTAAAGATAAGGATGAACTTTTCCTAGGGAGTAATTGCCTCGTTTGGATAATGAATAGGCTTAGAAATAGAGATCTCCCTTAACTGAATTCATCTCTTCTCCTGATTACCCAACCCACTTGAAATTCGAATTAGATGAAGACCCTGGATCATATGTTTTGGAAGTAGCCACGCATCACGTATCCTTGGAGGCTGGATAGACACGCGTCACAATCTCAGGTGGGTCAGAAAATGACCATTATACTCATTCTGAAACTAGACCTCCTCCTCTTCTCATCAATAGCAACAACTTTCCCTTATCTCGCTATCTCTCAGAGATAATCATGGGGAGATCAAAGGATGAAGGACTAATTCAGAAATGTGCGGGCAAAGAGGAAGGGAAATTTGGAAAATTTTGAGAGCTAGGGTTATCAAATAAGAAATCCTAAAGCCCCCAATTCATACGTTGGAAGGTGACATCATTATAATGATAACCCCGAGTTCAAATTGAGGTGTTGTAGCGTCCCCTTGATTAAGATTAAACTATTGCACATATTCCAATAAGAGCTAATAGCCTAAGCAACAGTTATCTCTCCACTACGCACGTGTTCAGACACGTGACTAGATAGCTGGCCATATAGAGCAAAGTTGGCATTAAATGTGCAAGATATGAAGAGATGTGCTGATTACTTTTCTCTGACCATAAACTGACAAATCAGAAGCCAAGGCAAAAACTCAAATCAGTTTCGGTTCCCCTCCTTCCCGATCGTTGACTCCGCTAAGGAGAAAAGCAAGGGAGCATCTGTAGTAGTCTGTTTTCATCTTCCCTCGAGATCATGCATGTCCAGCTACCGAAAGGCACCTCGAGCAGTCAATGGCTCCTCTGCTGAGTCCAGCACAGACAAATGAGGAGATTATCACGATTCCAAGCCACATACAGTCTGAAGTCACTCTCCCAAACCCTCGACCAATCCAGAGTCTCTCAGCAATCTGGAGGTGCCAGCCTCCAAATGAAAACCCTCCGCGAGGATTACCGCTTCTACGCTGGTTACATCTTAGCGACAGGATCCCCACGATTCACAAATTCAGTTACACTACTAGATCATCCCCAAGTTCAAATTGTTACAATGCCCCTACTTCAATGCGGGCTATTATGGATAGTGACGAATATCTATGCATAACAATCTCAACAATCAAGTGGCTCGAACTGAGCAGTTATGAGAAAATCACAACATGCCAATTGTGCAGTTACTGAGATCCAAAATACCCGCGTGTGCATCAATAACTCAGTCAGGTAATAATATTTCTTCTTCTCCAATGGGGAAGGGGTTCGCTTTTGATTACACTAAAGACACCATACACACACAAGCAATCCGTCTAATTTCTATATACGAGGATACTTATTCTCATGCCCGAGGGTTCTCAGCCAGCACGACACCAGTGCTTCTAACGTGAAAGGTGTTTTTCCTTTCTATGTGTTTCTGTTGGCCCGGAGGCCTTCCTCTCTAGTTTGATGATGATTAACTCATGTAGTTATGTTTACTAATAATCTTGTGATTTCAGTTTCAGATCATGTAACAAGATTTAGTTGGTGATTGCTTCAAAAAGAGGAGTTTGGAAGCCTTCACTTGGTGATTCCCGAGCCCGAGCGTCAAGATCATTCATAGCCATGCTCGTTGGATCACAAAGTTTGGATCGAGTCGATTTGAAGATGGAAGATCGTCAAGAAGACTTAGGTATCCATAGTTTAGTATGTTTAGATCCATTTGTAAAGATAAGAATAGTTGATATGCTCAAGTGCACAACACACGCACGTTTTATGTTTGGATATTGGTTTTTCGGTTTTAGTTTAACCAAAATGTTTTTCATGAATAGTAGATCAAAACAAGTTTAATTGGTTTATGTATAGTAGTTTCATTGTATACATGCATGCTTAAACTTCTTAGACAAACTTATTTTAACTAGCCTATTCATGTATTGAAAATACAAGTTTGATAAAATACAAGTTTTGGTTTTTGGTAAAAATGTTAAAACACAAAAATGGTTTCATATGCTTGATATTTGAGTTGAAATGCTTATCACAAGTTTATATATCAATGCAAAATGAGAAAACTATTTTTGGGATTTTTAGAAGTTTTTATAAGATTTATTAAAAATATTTTTAACATGTTTTACTGACCCAGAAATTGGCTGCCAGGCTGTGGCGGTCGACCGGAACGGTCGACCGTATGCCAGAGCCGGTCGACCGCACGGTCGACCGACGTGCACAGTCTTGTGCACGTCTGGGCAGGCAATGGGCCGGTCGACCGGACCAGAGAGCCTTGCTCTCTGTATCTGGGCGGTCGACCGGTAGCCCCAACGGTCATATTTATAACCGTTGGCGGTCGACCGGGCGGTCGACCGCAAGCCTGTCAGGCTGACAGATCAGCCTAACAGCTAATTTTCTGTTTGGCCTATATAATCCCCATTCCTTTGGGGTTTTGGATAAGATTTTTAAGAGCAAAAATTCCTACTTTTCTGAAGTGTTTTTACAAGTTTTAAAAAGTGTTTTAGAGCTTAAAAGATTTCATCTTTATTGTTTTTCAAGGGTTTTGAAAAATCAAAGAAAACTAGGTTTTTGGGATATTATTTTGGATTTTCATTTCTATCATCTACAAGAGATTTCCCAAGTAGTTTTTCTTTGTTATTTGATTTCCAAAAACACCTTGATATCCACTTGAGCTATATCTTCTATCCTATTCTATTAGGATCTTTGTTTGTGGAAAAAAAAGAAGTGTTTGAGGTTGTTTAAGCCTCCAAGTTGTAAACCCTCCTTGTATTTGTGTATCCCTCTTTGGTAGAGGTTGATCGGAGTGGTATTGGTTTGTATCCCTCTTCGGTAGAGGTGATTGAGTTGTTGTTTGGCTACGGGCCTACCCCTCAGTTGTGAGGCGGTGTTTGAGAGAGGAGTTCGGTACTCCCTTGTTGTAAAAATTCTCCTCGGTGGAGGTTCCCTCGGTGGGAGTCCTCGGTGGACAAGATAGTGGATTAGAAATCCTTCTCGGTGAAGGCGGGGACGTAGAGCTAGGGGCTCGAACCTCAGAACATATCATTGTATTTGCATTTGATCTATTGACTCTCTAACTCTCTCTCTTTATTTTGTGCATAGCATCATTCATTCATTCATATCTTATTGCTTGCATTTGTGCCTTGCATTATTTCATATTGTTCATCCTTATATGCTTAGCTTGCTTGTGTGTGTGCCTCACTTATACTTAACCACAAGAGCTTCATATAACACCTCAACCCTTATCTAGGGGAATCAAGAGGAGTTAGTCCAGAACCCTTCACGGGGAATTCGACTACACTTGTTGGTTGTATTAAGTGTGTTGCAAAATTGTTTTAGCTTCCACATTTAGTTTCTAGATTAGCATTATCACCTATTCACCCCCTCTAGGTGATTTCAATTGGTATCAGAGCCTACGCTCCTGATACTTTAGGCTTAACATCCTAGGAGTGAGATCCTTTGTTTGCTAGTCTATCATTTGCATTTGCTTGTTTGCACACATATAGTTTAGACCCATGGACTTCATGACCCCACCTATGTTTGACCCTTCCAACATCATTGTTTGGAAAACTAAGATGTCCATCTATTTACAAACCCTAGGATATAAGGTTCACCTTGCCAATACCAAGGAATCCTACCTTAGTGATAGCAAGCATATAGGAGCCAATGCACAAGCCCTTGAGGTCATTAGAAGCACGCTACCTAAAGAATATCTTATGCATGTTTCTAATCTTGATTCCGCCTTTGCAGTGTGGAACAAGTTGACAACCACCACCACCTCCAAGCTTCAAATGCAAATTCAACAAGAGGACGAATCTAGTGGAGATGAATCCGAGCCACAACAATGCTAAGGGAATGACTCCCTTGAGGTACATTCGGATACTCAACTAGATAGTTCTAGCTCTTCATTTGATGATCATAATTATATGGATGCAAATGCTTTGAATGAAGAGTTATCTATTGTTTGTGAAAAATTGAATGAAAAATATAAGATTTTGAAAAAGAAAAGTCTAGGCCTTAACAATGATAATAAAAATTTGATTTCTAGACTTAACAATGTTTTGCAAGAGAAAGAGGAGATTTCTAATGAGAGGGATTCATTAAAATCTCAACTTGATCTTGTCCTAAAAGAAAATGAGTTTTTGAAAAATAAAAATGATTGTGATAATGTGTGAAGAAAAATGAGTTTTTGTCTTCAAAAGTTGAATTTGTTTTAAAAGAAAATGATTCTTTGAAAAGAGAAATTGATTTTATTTCAAAAGAATTAGAAATTTGTTTAAATAAAAATAAATCTTTGAAAAATGATATTGTTTCTCATGTTTGCCATGCTAGGGTAGTTTCACCTAGATCACCCCTTACATGCTCCACTTCTTCTTTGATTAAAAATGATATAAATGTTGTAAAGAAGATATTGATTGTTTGGGCTCCACTTTGAGCCAATGTGTTGTGGGCCATACACGTTTGGAATCTTTGTTTCGAAAGAAACAAATTCCATCTATGCATGCACACCCATCACGGCATACACATGCTCCTCACAGACACCATCACACGTTGTATGCTCATGTGTACACTTGTACACATTGTGGACGTAAGGGCCACCTTGCTAAATTTTGTTATGATCGTATACATGTTTCTAATTTAGCAAATAAATTTGTTTGGGTTAGGAATGATACTAACCCCCATGAACCCAAAAGGATATGGGTACCAAAGACCACCCCTCTTGTATTTGATGTAGGAGTGGGCTCTCACATGACGTGAGAGTAGCGGTACCTTGGAGTGGATGCGTTCCAAGCTTCATGGAAATCATTTGGATGCATCACTTTCAAGGGAAGGTTTGGTGGAAAGGCCACCATGTTTTGGAGACAAGGAGAGTTGCCTTCTAGGTTTTGGTAACGATCCCTAACTCCCATTTATTTGCATGCTTTTCATGTTTATTGTTTATAGCATGTTTTGTTGTTTATAGATTATTATGTCAATGATATGTTTATTAAATCCTTGACATCCATGTTTAGCATTTTGAGACACCCATGTTTAATATGGACCATTATTTTAGTGTTCTCACCTTTGTTTAGCTATCCATGTTTATTATAGGTTTAATAACATGTGGATTTACATAATAATCATGTTTATGTTTCTTCATGATGATTTATATCCCGTTTAGTGCTTCATGTTTTGAATATATGTTTAAATGTTAGTTTTCATTAAGACTAGGTATATATTTGTGCATATAGTGGGTCACAAATAAATCTATATATGTTTGTGCTGGAATGCTTATTTGTTCCCATTAGATGTGCTAGTATAGTCTAGTTTTGATGATCCATCCATTTTAAACTTGTATTCCCATTTTGGTTTTGTTTTATGATCATGTGTTTCATTTCATGTATATGTCTATTTTGCCAAACTTTAAGTTATACATGTATACCCCTTGAGTCATTTGCTTTTCATGCAAATCTATACATATGGACTCAATTGTGGTTAGGGATATGTATGTATACTCTTTGTGTTGACAAATCATACATATACCTTGAAATGAAATTTGTTTTAATGGAAATTTAGTTTTTCATGTTTTCATGTGTTTATATTTAACTTCATGCATATGTCCATTTTATCCAAATTATTGTTTATACATATACATCCTTTTGAGCCACGTGCCTTCATGCATATATCTTTATGGACTCGTTGTGTTTGGATATGTAGGTATACTTTAGTTTGTATAAGACATACATATACCTTGAAGCTTAAATAATTTTTGATGATTTTCTTGCTTTAAAGGAATATTGAGCTTATTGTCCATCTTTCATAATCATGTTCTTCACATTGTATTTGTACACTCACATTTATTGTTTACTCATGTGTTTGTTTTCATGAGTTATATTTATGCTTCATTGATTATGAGTGTTAATTATCATGTGGATTTCATGTTTCATGAAGAATAATTTTGTTGTATTCCTTACTTGAAGGATTTCGTACTAGTTAACAAGTTTTTCCATTTAACTAGTTCGTATTCTTCATTTTGGTAGAGTTTTCAAACACACTTTATTTTTAAATCTATTTTTTGAAAACCCCTACCATCCAAGGGTGGTTGGATGGGAGATCATGCTCATGTATGCTTTATATTGAAAATCTTTTTAAACTTGAACATGATTGGGAGGATAGGTTATATGAGTTATACTTTGATATTATTGCTGTTTCAATTGGTATCATTGGATTCTTTCAATTGGTATCAATTTGACCTTTCTTGTATACTCATATATGTTTGTATGTATGTATGTTTTCAATTCCAATAGTATCAATTTCGATTGGTATTAAACTTTTCATACATATATATTTTATTTGTGCTTATTATATCCCTATATCTTTAAGCACAAAATTTTGTTTATGCTAAAGCTTGAGTTTTAACTTTGTTTCAATTAATTCAATTTTTCAATTGGTATCTTATTTCGAGCTTGCGCATTGTTTTTGTTGGTATTTCATAAAGGGGGAGAAAATTCGATTTTCATATTTCAATTGGTATTTGTATTTCCACTCCCTTACTTTATAATAGAAAATAAAAATTTGAAATTGATATCATATACTTAAAAAGAAAAATACTCTCTTTTGATATCAACATGTTTATTTGAATTGGTATCTCAAAATTTTGTTTAAAGATAAAATACAAAAGTTTTGATTTGTATTGCCTATATGCAAGGAGAGCTTAACATCTCTTAGATTCATGTTGAGTGTATCTTGTATTGAGGAGCTTGACATCTCTTCTTTATGTGGTACACGTGTGTAGGGGGAGCTTCACATCTCCTCTTATGCATTGCATAGTGTACGTTATGTGAATTAGGGCTTGTCATCCCTCCTTCATGTAATGTATCTATGTAGGGAAGCATCACATCTTCCTCTTCATGAATGTATATAGCATATACCATTTATTTATTGATCTATATTTACTTTCAATTGGTATCAAGATGCTACTTTGACATATTTTCAATTGATATCTTAATTGATTGTCACCCCTATATTGATATTTTTTGTTTTAGACAAAAGGGGGGAGAAAAATTTATTGATTTAGTTTTGTTTTTACCCCTTTATTGATGATTGACAAAAAAGGGAGAGAAAGATTTTGAGTTTGGTTGAGTTTTATATATGCATTGAGTTTTATATATGCATATTTATGTTTTGCATATATTAAGTTTAATTTAGTTTAATTTTAATTAGTATCTAAAGCATGTTTTGTTTTTGAACATTTCATTGGGTATCTAGATCCTTTTATTATTTTTGCATTGTCATTCATTGCATATTTATATTTATTTGTTTTATGCATAAGTTAAGGGGGAGCTTCTTTGAAGCTTAACTTTAATCTATGCATATATAACTCCATGAGTTTTGTCATCATCAAAAAGAGGGAGATTGTTGGCCCGGAGGCCTTCCTCTCTAGTTTTGATGATGATTAACTCATGTAGTTAT
The DNA here is from genome assembly GCA_038442645.1 of Agave tequilana. Taxonomy (NCBI): domain Eukaryota; kingdom Viridiplantae; phylum Streptophyta; class Magnoliopsida; order Asparagales; family Asparagaceae; genus Agave; species Agave tequilana. The sequence continues at coordinate 45,295 of JAVJIF010007003.1, read as the reverse complement.
GTTTATTAATAATCTTGTGATTTCAGTTTCAGATCATGTAACAAGATATTAGTTGGTGATTGCTTCAAAAAGAGGAGTTTGGAAGCCTTCACTTGGTGATTCCCGAGCCCGAGCGTCAAGATCATTCATAGCCATGCTCGTTGGATCACGGAGTTTGGATCGAGTCAACTTGAAGATGGAAGATCGTCAAGAAGACTTAGGTATCCATAGTTTAGTGTGTTTAGATCCATTTGTAAAGATAAGAATAGTTGATATGCTCAAGTGCACAACACACACACGTTTTATGTTTGGATATTGGTTTTTCGGTTTTAGTTTAACCAAAATGTTTTTCATGAATAGTAGATCAAAACAAGTTTAATTTGTTTATGTATAATAGTTTCATTCTAACATGCATGCTTAAACTTCTTAGACAAACTTATTTTGACTAGCCTATTCATGTATTGAAAAATACAAGTTTGATAAAATACAAGTTTTGGTTTTTGGTAAAAATGTTAAAACACAAAAATGGTTTCATATGCTTGATATTTGAGTTGAAATGTTTATCACAAGTTTATATATCAATGCAAAATGAGAAAACTATTTTTGGGGATTTTTAGAAGTTTTTATAAGATTTATTAAAAATATTTTTAACATATTTTACTGACCCAGAAATTGGCTGCCAGACGGTCGACTGACGTGCACAGTCTTGTGCACGTCTGGGCAGGCAATGGGCCGGTCGACCGGGCGGTCGACCGGACCAAAGAGCCTTGCTCTCTGTATATGGGCGGTCGACCGGGCGGTCGACCGGTAGCCCCAACGGTCATATTTATGACCGTTGGCGGTCGACCGGGCGGTCGACCGCAAGCCTGTCAGGCTGACAGATCAGCCTAACTGCTAGTTTTCTGTTTGGCCTATATAATCCCCATTCCTTTAGGGTTTTGGATAAGATTTTTAAGAGGAAAAATTTCTACTTTTCTGAAGTGTTTTTACAAGTTTTAAAAAGTGTTTTAGAGCTTAAAAGATTTCATCTTTATTGTTTTCAAGGGTTTGGAAAATCAAAGAAAATTAGGTTTTTGGGATATTATTTTAGATTTTCATTTCTATCATCTACAAGAGATTTCCCAAGTAGTTTTTCTTTGTTATTTGATTTCCAAAAACACCTTGATATCCACTTGAGCTATATCTTCTATCCTATTCTATTAGGATCTTTGTTTGTGGAAAAAAAAAGAAGTGTTTGAGGTTGTTTAAGCCTCCAAGTTGTAAACCCTCCTTGTATTTGTGTATCCCTCTTTGGTAGAGGTTGATCGGAGTGGTATTGGTTTGTATCCCTCTTCGGTAGAGGTGATTGAGTTGTTGTTTGGCTACGGGCCTACCCCTCAGTTGTGAGGCGGTGTTTGAGAGAGGAGTTCGGTACTCCCTTATTGTAAAAATCCTCCTCGGTGGAGGTTCCCTCGGTGGGAGTCCTCGGTGGACAAGATAGTGGATTAGAAATCCTTCTCGGTGAAGGCGGGGGACGTAGAGCTAGGGGCTCGAACCTCAGAACATATCATTGTGTTTGTGTTTGATCCATTGATTCTCTAACTCTCTCTCTTTATTTTGTGCATAGCATCATTCATTCATTCATATCTTATTGCTTGCATTTGTGCCTTGCATTATTTCATATTGTTCATCCTTATATGCTTAGCTTGCTTGTGTGTGTGCCTCACTTATACTTAACCACAAGAGCTTCATATAGCACCTCAACCTTTATCTAGGGGAATCAAGAGGAGTTAGTCCAGAACCCTTCACGGGGAATTCGGCTACACTTGTTGGTTGTATTAAGTGTGTTGCAAAATTGTTTTAGCTTCCACATTTAGTTTCTAGATTAGCATTATCACCTATTCACCCCCCCCCCTCTAGGTGATTTTAGTTTCTTGGCAGGTTCATCGGGAGCATCCAATTGTCTGTGGCGGAAAAATCCCCAACGTTATTATGTTTTGAGGATATTCGCCAAAACAATTACCATGCTAAAACCACTAAAGAAAATGGAATGGAGTATTTTTGCATAACCTCCTATTTATACGAACAGAAGCATATTTTGGAGAAAATGGAACGCCTCCCGGATGGATGTATATTAGAACCATTCACTCAATTGAGGCTAACTATGTCACTGGCCAGAATCTGGTAGTCTCAAGCACTTATTTGCTATGGTACGACTGTTTGGGACACCCAGGTCAAGATAGGATGTGTCGTATCCTCAAATCATCACACGAGCATCCTTTCCTAGTAAGGACCTTGTGTATTGCAACACAATTTGCCATGCATGCTCGTTAGGAAAATTGATGAAAAGGCTATCCCTTGCGAAGGTAACCAAAGAATCCATTCCTTTTCTCTAGGGGATACAAGGGGACATTTGTGGACCAATCCAGCCACCATGCATACCATTTCGCTATTTTATGCTTTTGGTTAATGCATCGACATGTTTGTTTATTATCTACCAAAAATACTGCTTTTGCTAAACTCCTCACCCATATCATTAAGTTGAGAGATCACCACCCGGATTATCTGATAAAATCTATAAGACTGGATAACGTTGATGAGTTTACATCAAAAACATTCGATGGTATGCCTTACGGGGACGTTGCACCCTTCGGGGATGACTTTGCGCCCTACGATGACGTTGCACCCTTTGGGGATGACTTTGCACCCTACGGGGACGTCTATCCTCGCAGGCACATTTGTAGTAGGTATATATGATCTAGTCACTTTAGCTAGATCAAAGAAGTGTCTAGCATATTTTGAATAATACTCTGAAGGTCTAGAATCTGTTGTACGTCCTTATCACATTGTGCAGTACAGGGATCTAGATGAGACATAGTGGGACAGTGCATGTCAATTCACATCATTCTCAAGGAGCATTGACCTACTTATCTCCCTGTAACAATAGGAAGATTGTCTCATCAAAGTGACAATCCACAAATCGAGCGGTAAAAAGATCACCTGTTAAGGGCTCTAAAAACTGAATGATGGAAGGAGATTCATAACCAACATAGATCCCTTTTCTACATTCATGACTCATTTTTGTATGTTGCGGCAGTGCTATTGGCATGTAAATTGTGCACCCAAAAATGCGTAAGTGCAAAATGTCAGGTTCATACCCAGTCACTAGCTGTAACGCAGAAAAGGGTTGGGTGGCAATGGGCCTCAAGCGGATCAACATGGTTGCATGCACAATTGTGTATCCCCAAGCAGAAACAGGAAGCTTTGTGTGCATAACTAAGATCTTTACGATCAATTGTAGGTGCTTTATGAACTTCTGCGAGACCATTGTGGGTGTGAAAATATGGGATAAGATGTTCAACTACAATCCCAAAGGACATGCAACGTCCCAGACGGATGATATACACTGACAACTAGCCAATTACCTGTCTCCAACCAAAGGTGAGGCAGACCATTAGGTTTGAAGGATTCACATCCCTAGAAGAGGAGAAACTTGGCAAAATTGAATCAGTCTGAGATCGCTATCTTAACTGATCCATCTCATGAAATTATTATGGGTTATGAAAGCGCCTTGGAACAGATGAGTGTTAATGGAAAAGTGGCACAACTTTCTATTCTTGAGAACCATGAGATCTCGGTCCATTATACATGCTTGGAAGAGATCTAGAACCAGAATGAAATTATCATCGAAAATGCATTTGTATTTACGATAGCTGTGAAAATTATGTAAAGCGGTGACATCGAACCTCGTTTCGTTGATGAATGCTAATGTAGAACAGATTGGTCAAAATAGAAAGAAGCAATCCATGTCGAAATAGACTCCTTAAATAAACGAAAAGTGTTTGGACATGTAGTTCCTACAGCAGTTAATGTAAAACCTATCAGATACAAGTGGGATGTTCGCAAGGAAGCTTAATGAAAAGAATGAAATAGTGCGATATAAGGCATGACTCATGGCGCAAGGCTTTTCTCAGCCCTAGGATTGATTAGGAGGAGACATACTCTCCCGTAACGAAAATTATAATGTTCTGCTACCTCATCAGTTTGATAGTTTTAAAAAACTTAATATGCAGCTTATGGATGCAGTTACAACGTATCTCTTTGGGGATCTTGATATGAAAATTTGCATGAAAATTCTTGAAGGACTTAAGCTAACTTTTTCAAATAGTTTTAGACCATAAAGCATCCTTTCGATTCATTTGAGGCGTTCACTATATAGATTGAAAAAATCCGAATAAATGTGGCATAACCGTCTAAGTGAACATTTAATCAGTCAAGGATATGAGAATAATGAACTATGCCTATGCGTGTTTATTAAGAAATCGCATTCCAGATTTGGGATCGTCTCAGTATATGTCAATGACATGAATCTCATTGAAACTCTAAAAGAGCTTAAGAAAACTACATCGCACTTGAAATTGGAACGTTAGATGAGGATTTTGGAAAAAATTTGTTCGCCCAGAGGCACATCACTCTAGTTTTAATGATGATTAACTCATGCAGTTATAGTATTAATGATCTTGTGTTATTTCAGTTTCAGATTTAATCAAGATCATGATTTTGTGTCTACTTTCAACAAAAAAACTCAAAGTCAAGTTTTGAAGCTAACAAGTATTGATTCAACTTAAGCTTAAAAATAATATTTAGCACTCTAGAAGGAGTCTAGCTCAAATGAATCAAATTTTGATCAAGTCATGGAGAAGAAGATCGAGAGAGAAGACTTGGAGTTTTTATAAAAATTTGTAAGTGTTTAGAAGATTTGTAAAGTTTAGATTAGATTTGATTGCTCGTTCTCACACACACATACACAAAGTTTCAATATTGGTTTGATGGTTTTCATTTACAGTTTAGGTTTTCAAATATTTGATTTTATGTGAGAAAATATCAAAACAAGTTTATATTAGTTTATATGTGTATTGGAGTTTGTTCAATCACCGTAAAGCTTCAAATGAGTTTGAAAACTTGTTTTGTATTTTATGCAAGGTTAGAATCTTTTTTGTAAAAGTTTTGATTTTATCAAAAGTTCTAAATTTTAGAAAATCATTTTTAAATACATTTATATTTCAAAAGTATATTTCAGATCTAAAAAATGAAAATCACCTAGAAGGGGTAAATAAGTGAAGTGCTAATCAAATGCGAAATTTAAAACTTATATTAACAAATAACTCAACACACAAATAGATGCCAAAGAGTGAAGCTAAATTCCCAGGGAAGGGCTTTAAAATTTTTCCTCAAGATTTCTCATTATAAGAGTTGAGGTGCTTTAATAGCTCTCTTGGATCAAAATAAGTGTCAGTACAATATAAGCATATATTAATAAGTAATAATATCAATGCAAAATATAAACAAGATAAAGTTGAGTTGAGAGATATGCAAACACAAATACGAGGATATATTTCGAGCTTTGAGTCACTTACTTTACATTCCCACATTCACCTAGAAGGATTTCCACTATCTCCACGAAGGAACTCCATAAAAAAAATAATCCTCTACATAAGAGGAGGGCACAAAGCCAATGATCTTCTACACAAAAGGAAGGTACAAACTCAATACACCTCTACACAAGAAGGAAGCACAAAGTAAAGAAAGATTACAAATACTTGGTGATCATAAAAATCACAAACTAGAAATCTTACAATACAAGATCCTAATGGATAGATATAAAAATGATAGCTCAAGCTTTTAAGAAAACTAAAGAGATTGGAAGTTGAAACTCTAAAAAAAATCTCTCTTGAAAAACTCAAGAGAAATACTCTTGAAAACTCTCTTCTGGATAAAGAATTAAAGCTCTAAAACTTGTTGAAAAACTCTATTGAAGATGAAAAAATAAGCTTTTGAAAATCTTAATAAAAACCAGGCCACAACCCCTAAATATAACCCAACCAGAAACTAGCCGTTAGGGCTAAAAACAGGCCAGATTGACCTAGCGGTCGGCCACCCGATGGCTATTTTCATAGTTGTTTGAGCTGCTAATCGACCGGGCGGTCGATCAAGCCCAATTCTAGATAGCTCACTCTCTCGCGTTCGACCGAGCTATTGACTGAAACCCAAAAATAGAAAGCACTGCAAGTTCTGCGGTTGACTGGTCAGTCGACTGACATGCACAACAGGAAGCCAGTACATATCTGGTCGACGAGGCGGTTGATCGACAGAGCACTGAGCTCTGGCTAGCGGTCGACCACTACTGCCTAATTTTTATTTTTATATTTTTAAAATACAATTTCAAATCTAACTAATTCTTTGTAAAATCTACAAAAATAAGTTCATGTAAATATAATAGAGCACAAATATATGTGATCAAAAAATTAACACATATTACAAACATGTGAACTTTTTTTGAGAAAGGAAATACAATCTTTAAACATAAACTATATTTTCTGAAACAATAAATTATATAATGAAAAAAATCAAGTTTCTCAAAAACTTGTATAAATACAAAATTAAGTTTCTCAAACTCATTTGAATCTCCAATGTGTATGGATAAAATCCAATACATATATAAAACAATATAAACTTATTTTTAATAAAATCTACTTTTAAAATTAAAAACGGGTTAAACTGAAAACCAAAAACTAATATCAAACTTTTGTATATGTGTGCATTTATATAAACTTGAGCAATCAAAACTAATATAAATTTTACACAAACTCTAAACTTACAAACTCTGGACTCAAGTCTTCTTCTTCAATAGATCTTATTTTCCATCTTGGCTCGATCTAAACTTGATTCTTTGAGCTAGACTCCATCTTGAGTACTTGATATGATCTTATGTTTGAGCTCTTGAATCAATGTGTATTAGCTTGAAGAAGCTAAACACCAACTAAAATCTTAATTAAAATCTGAAACTAAAATAACACAAGATCATTAGTAGTATAACTACATGAGTTAATTATCATCAAAACTAGAGTGATGGACCTTTGGGCCAACAACCTCTCCCTTTTTGATGATAAAAAAACTCATGGAATTATATATGCATGGATTAGAGAAGAGCTCAAAAAGCTTCCCCTTAACTCATGCATAAATATATAAAGATATTCAATAATTTTTTCCCCTAAGGCAAGCAATATATATGCAAAATATAAAACATCCATTTATTAAACATCAAATTTCTCTCCCCTTTTTGTCAATTCATCAACAAAGGGGTTAACAAAACAAAGTAGAGGTGCATGCGATATATATTTATGACGAGGAGAGACGTTGAGTTAAATCCCCATGCATACATGCGTTGCATGGAGAAGGGATGACTAAATTCTAACTCATATAACCAAAATATACAATGTATGGATCGAAATGTTAAGCACCCCCACATACATGCACCATATAGAGAAGAGATGTTAAGATCTTCTTTATAAAATACACTCATCATAAATTTACATATAGAGCAGACGTTAACTTAACTCCCTTGCATATAGGCAATATATATCAAAATGATAGATACCAAATGAAATTTTTTTATAAACCGATTGTAAATTCTCAATACCAATTATAAATAAACACAAATATCAATTGAAAAATATTTTGGATAGCAATTGTAAACATTGAAATATAAATAAACCAATACCATTTGAGAAATTTTAGATACCAAATGTAGGATTTTAGATTGCATAATTCTCAATTGAAACTATAGCATGATACCAAAAAAAATACCAACTGAAATCAATTGTATTAATAATAAATATAGATAACAATTAGAAAAATAATTTGAAATGTAGATACCGATTGTAGTAATTGATACCAATTAAAAATATGAAAGTTTTGCCAAAAATAATTTTCTAAAAATGAATGAGAATAAAATTAAGTTACCAATTTAACTCAAAAATTTCTCTATATTTTTAAAACAACTACAAAACCAATGCATAAGTTTGTTAAAAATAAAACAAATATATTTGAAGTAAAATCAAGCTCAGCATGAAACCAATAGTGCACCAATAGTGCTATAAAAATATGTATGAATATTATTAAACATGCACAATTAATCATATATGTATGTAATCAATTGAAATACCATTCACAATTTAGAGCATACATATATAGATAAATAAGAATGAATATACAAGAGTTAAATATCATGTGAATCAAGTGTATAACTCATTGAATCACCAACCTACATACATATGCCAAAGAATAGTCATTTAAACACATATAAGGCATGATCACCCAACCATCCTGTTGGCCCAAGGTTAGAATCACCCGGTTTTTGAGTTTTGATGATTACAAAACATATATAGTTTTTTGTACTAATCATATTTTAGTGTTTAAGTGTGTTTCAGGGTTTTAAGGATTCAAGATGTCTTCTTTCCTAAAGGAAGGTATTTTTGACTCAAGTTGACTCAATTCGGGTTCAAGGATTCAAGCTATTCAACATTGCATATGGAGAAGCCCTAATTTGAAGATCTTGTAGTCACCTAGAACTTTTGTAAGAATTAATTTGTTAAAGAATGAGGTTTTGATAAGTTGGCTCAAGAAAACACACACACACTTTCATTTTTCAAAATACGGTTTTTATTTTGGTTAGTTGATTTAGGTGCATGTCTTAATTGATATACATGTCTCAAAATATTTTATATTTTTACATCTAGTTTATATCATGTATCTCGTCCCTTATAGCATGCTACTTATACATCAAGCCATTTTAAAATATTTTAAATATTCTTCAAAGTTCAAAAATTTTCCCAAAATAAAACTGTTTCAGGCCCAACGGTCGACCGGGCGGTCGACCGGATCTATTTCAGGCCTGATCGGTCAACCGCACCGATCGACCGGGCCTTGTGGCTTTGGTGTGCATGTTTGTGCATGTCTGCCAGTCGATCGGACCGGTCGACCGACTGACTAACCCTTGCTCTCGGGTTTTGTCGGTCGACCAGGCCAGTCGACCGACAGAACAAACAATTTTTTTTTGTTTAGTCTGCGGTAGACCGACTGGTCGACCGAGTCCAACGGTAATTTTTCCAGATAGACTGCCGGTCGACCGGGCCGGTCGACCGACAGCAGCCCCCAACGGCTAGTTTCTTGAAAACTGTTTTCTGGATTTGATTTTGATGTTTCTTTCAGCTATCTCTGAATTTCTTGAAGCTATTTCATGACCTATTAACCTAGTTTAAATGATGATTTGTTCTTATCTAATCCCTATAAATAGATGGCATTGGTCCCTGGTTGAATTCAAGAAAAATCTCTATTGTTTTAAAGTTTCAAAAGAGAAGAAAAGTTTTCAAAGCTCTCACTTTCTAAAGTGCTTTCTTGGTTAAAGTTTTTCAGTTATTTTTCAAGCTCTTTTTACTTCTTTACAACTGAATTTTCTCACTTCACTTCTTGAGCCAAAAATCATTCCCATTCTATAAGAAGTTGTAAGAGAGAAGTGTGTGGTCTTTTGATCACCTAGCTACTTGTATTTCCTTGTGTTGAGATCCCTCTTGTGTAGAGGTTGGATTGGTGGGAGCTCGGTACTCCGGTCTTGTGTAGACCTCTTGTAATTCCCTTTGCGGATTTAGTGGAAATCCTTCATGGTGGTGGAGGCGGGGACGTAGAGCGGTGGCTCGAACCTCGAAACAAATTACTTGTGTTTGCGATTGGTTTCCTTATTGCTTTCATTGCTTTACATTTTTCTCTTGTGATACCTCTTGCTTGCACTTCATTATTGTTCCCATTTCATTCACTTACATTTTTCGGTCTTTACTCATCTCAAAGAAAGCAATTACGCGTCTCAACTCATAATCTAGAGGAATCAAAGAGGAGAAGTTCTAGAGCCCTTCACGAGGAATTCGGCTTCAATTTCTTGTTTTGAGTGACTGGTTGCATCATACATACATACTTGTTTAAAAAGATCATTAGATTAGCATTAACACCTATTCACCCCCCCTCTTGGTGTTTTTCAATTGATATTAGAGCTTTGGTCTCTAAGCTCTTGGCTTAACAACCTTAGAGAGATCCTATATTGCTAATCACTCTATTCATTTTTCATCCTCATACACTTAGTAAAAATGGCCGAAGGAATTAAGACCCCACCCAAGTTTGATGGCCTTAACTTTCCGATATGGAAGGTTAAGATGACTGTTGTTTTGCAATCCTTAGGGAGCCGGATTGCAAAGGCGGTGACCAAACCTTTTAGTGCACCCCTTGATGATGAGGACACTTGGTCCGACATTGCCACGAAAGAGTTTGACGCTAATGCTAGGGCACACTATGCCTTGCTTCAAGCTCTTAATGACGATGATATTTCTAGAGTCATTCATTGCAAATGCACATATGAGATTTGGACTCACTTACTTGTCACTCATGAGGGAACTTCACAAGTAAAGAGGGCAAAAATTGACCTTCTTCGTTCCCAATATGAACACTTTTCTATGCAAGAAAATGAAACCATAGATGATATGGTTACTAAGTTTGCAAAGATTACTAATGGACTTTCTTCTTTAGGTGACGGTATTGACAACGACCAAAAAGTGAGGAAGATCATCCGTGCACTCCCTCCATCTTGGAAAGTCAAAGCCACAACTTTGAAGAAGCTCAATGACAAGGAAGAAATGGAGCTTATCGGTCTCATTGGGAATCTCAAGACCCATGAGATGGAAAGAAAAGCAAGAGAAGAGATGGCTTCTCCCATGAAGAAAACTATTGCCTTCAAGAGCTCTTCCACCTACTCCGACGAGGATGATGAAGAAGAGGATGATGAAGATCTTTCTCTTCTTGTAAACAACATTCGGAGAATGTACAACAAGGCAAAGTTTCAAAATAGAAGGTGATGGCAAGGTAAAGAAGAGAAAAAAATCATTTGCTTCAATTGTCGGAAGCCGGGTCACATTGTTGCTGAATGTCCAAAAAACAAAGGCAAACCCTCCACCTCCAAGAAGCCTTACAAAAAGAAAGCGTTAAAGGCTACTTGGGATTCAGAGAGTGAATCCGATGAGGAAGTCGACACCGCCAACATGTGCTTCATGGCAAATGAAAGCACAAGTAAGGTAACTCCCGATACATCCATTGATTGTGAACTATCTATAGATGAACTAGGAGAAGCTTTTGAAGAACTATCTCATAACTATGATTTTCTCAAAAAGAAATACTTGAAAATGAAAAAGGAAAATGAATCACTCAACCACAAAATTTTCATTCTCACAAAAGAAAAAGATGAATTATTTTCAACGCTTTCTTCTACTCAAAAGGATTTTGATGACTATAAAAATTCTTGCAAAGGTAAATTTCCTCAAATTGATGAAAACGAGATTTCCTTGCTAAAGAAGAAAATTGATTCTTTAGGAGTAGTTTTGAAGAAGTGTGAATTTGATAAAACTAGACTAGAGGCTATGTTTCCTAAGAAACATGTCCCAAAGAATCATTCACATGCTACTCATACTCATGTTCATAAATCACAACCTTTACATCATGCTAAGCACCCTAATCATGCCCACACTCCACACTCATCATGCATTCATGTATAGTAAAGTTTTTTCATGCACATATTGTGGCCGTAAAGGTCATTTGGTTAATTTTGCTATGATAGGATTAATGCATCGCATAAACATGTTTGGGTTCGGAATACTAACATTCAAGGACCCAAGAAAGTTTGGGTACCAAAGTCAATAAATTTGTTAAATGATGTAGGTACATTCCAAAGCCCAACGACGTAAGGAGTTGTGGTATCTTGATAGTGGTTGCTCAAGGCACATGACTTGGGATATCAACAACTTCGCAACCCTATCAAGATACCATGAAGGTGGTACCGTCACCTTCAGAGATGACGACAAAGGAAAGATCATTGGTATTGGTAATGTTAAACTTGGTACATCCCCTATAATAGAAAATGTTATTTTAGTTGATGGCCTCAAGCATAATCTCTTGAGTGTTAGTCAACTTTGTGATAAAGGTTTTAATGTTATTTTTGATGACCTAGCATGTAGTGTTATTGATAGACAATCCAATACATGTATATTTTCCGGATTTCGTGAAAACAATGTATACATGATTGATATGTCTAAAATGCTATGCAATGCTACTTGTTTGAATGCCCTCGATGATGACTCTTGGTTGTGGCATAGGAGATTAGGCCACATTTCTTTTGACCATCTATCTAGATTAAATAACAAGGAAATGGTGAAAGGTGTTCCTTGCTTGAAATTTGAAAAGGACCGCATTTGCGATGCGTGCCAACTTAGGAAATAAACCAAGTCCTCTTTCAAATCAATCAAGGATATCATGACATCACGACCTTTGAAGTTGATCCATATAGATTTGTTTGGTCCTACACAAACCAAAAGTCTAAGTGGGAATCATTTTGCTTTCGTTTTAGTTGATGATTTCTCTCGTTTTACTTGGGTTTTCTTTTTAGAACACAAAAATCAAGCTTTTTCATATTTTTCAGCCTTTAAGAAAAGAGTTGAAAAGGAAAAAGATTCTTCTATTTTAAGAATAAGAAGTGATAGAGGTGGTGAATTCAATAACCAACCCTTTACCACTTTTTGTGAAGAACATGGAATTAAGCATGAACTATCTTGTCCTAGAACTCCACAACAAAATGGAGTCGTTGAGAGGAAAAATCGTACATTACAAGAGATGGCTAGGACAATGATAAATGAGTACAGACTCCCTCATTATCTATGGGCCGAGGCCGTTAACACATCTTGCTACATATCAAATATCTTATGCAAAAACACTTCTAAAACATCTTTTGAGATTTATTTTTAAGAAAATCAAATGTTTCATACTTTAAAGTTTTTGGTTGTAAATGTTTTGTTTTGAATACTAAAGATAATTTAGGTAAATTTGATGCAAAATCATATGAAGCAATTTTTGTAGGTTACTCTAACACTAGTAAAGCTTATAGAATTTTCAATAAGTCATCCTTGACTATTGAAGAATCTATACATGTAAAGTTTGAGAAATCTAATGTGTTTGTTGAGAATGTTGTAGAAATAGATTCCCTAAATGAAGACATGGAGAAAATTACTTTGAAGGACTCACCTATTCTTGAAGACATGCCAAAGGGTGATGAAGAAAATGAAGTTCAAGAAGTTGAAGTGGAGACAACTTAACCACTTCCAAAAGATTGGAGATTCAATCCACATCATCCCAAGGATCTTATTATAGGTGAAGTATCAAAAGGGGTAACTACTCGTTCTAAACTTCATGATCTTTGTGGGCACTATGCATTTATTTCTCATTTTGAACCAAAGAACATCCTAGAAGCCGAGGGCGACTCATATTGGTTATTTGCCATGCAAGAGGAGCTCAATCAATTCGAGCGCAACCAAATTTGGCATCTTGTTCCTAGGCCCCACGATAGACCAACAATTGGTACTAAGTGGATCTTTAAGAACAAGTTGGATGAGTCGGGAAATATTGTTAGGAATAAAGCTAGGTTAGTGGCCCAAGGTTACACTCAAGTCGAAGGTATCGATTTTGAGGAAACTTTTGCACCCGTAGCACGGCTTGAAGCCATACGGATGACACTTGCATTTGCTTCATATAAAGATTTTAAACTTTTTCAAATGGATGTGAAAAGTGCTTTCTTAAATGGATTCATTGAAGAGGAGGTGTATGTTGAACAACCCCCCGGGTTTGTTGATCCTACACATTCGGATTTTGTTTTCAAACAAGACAAAGCTCTTTATGGTTTAAAACAAGCCCCTAGGGCTTGGTATGAAAGACTTTCTTTATTTTTTTATTTCTAATGGTTTTAATAAAGGAAAAATAGATACTACTTTGTTTACTAAACATGTTGAAAATGATATACTTATAGTTCAAATATATGTTGATGATATCATATTTGGTTCTACTAATGAAAATCTTTGCAAAGCTTTCGAATCATGCATGAAGGAGGAATTTGAGATGTCTATGATGGGCGAGCTTAACTGCTTCCTTGGTCTCCAAATCAAGCAAAGAAAGGATGGGATTTTCATCAATCAAGCCAAGTATACGAAAGAACTTATCAAGAAATTTGGGCTTGAAGGGGCTAAGACAAGCAAAACTCCCATGGATACCACCACAAAGCTTGACAAGGATGAACAAGATACAAATGTAGACATTAAACTTTATCGTAGCATGATTGGTAGCTTGTTGTATTTAACGGCTAGTAGGCCGGACATTATATTTTGTGTATGTCTTTGTGCTCGATTTCAATCGTGTCCTAAAGAGTCCCATTTGATTACGGTAAAACGCATTATTAGATACCTTAAGGGCACAATTGAAATGGGTTTGTGGTATCCGAAGACCGGACAATTTTCAATGATGAGTTTTTCGGATGCCGACTATGCGGGTTGTAGAGTGGATAGGAAGAGCACAAGTGGAACATGTCAATTTCTCGATAATTGTCTTATTTCATGGTCTTTCAAGAAATAAAATTCGATAGCTCTCTCAACCGCCGAGGCGGAGTATGTTGCGGCGGGGGTTTGTTGTGCATAAGTCCTTTGGATGAAACATACTCTCCTTGACTATGATTTGCATTATGACCATATTAAAATATTTTGTGATAATACTAGTACTATTCATATGACTAAAAATGCAAATCAACATAGTAAGACCAAGCACATTGACATTCGGTATCACTTTCTTAGAGATCATTATGAGAAAGGTGATATTGACATTGATTATGTTTCTACCGATTTTCAACTTGCCGATATATTTACAAAACCACTAGACTATACTAGATTTTCTTTTATTTGTGGTGAATTGAATGTTTGTGTTATGGAATCATAAAAAAAAAATTAACGATGTTTACCCTTTTTGATATATGACAAAAAGGGGGAGAAAAAGTTAGTTTATTATTTGAGTTTTGAATTTTGAGTTTTTGAATTTTGAGTTTTGAGTTATTATTTGGTTACTTTTGAGCTATATGTTTTGGATTATTAGTTCTCTCTTATGCCAAGTTTTTGTTTTTACCTTTCGTAAAATTCATTCATGAATATTGCCATTCATATATATAGCATGATTTGAAGGGGAGCCTCCAAGCTCCTTTCCCATTTTTTGTTAAATAACTCATATGTTTTGTCATCATCAAAAAGGGGGAGATTGTTGGCCCAAGGTTACAATCACCCGGTTTTTGAGTTTTGATGATTACAAAATATATATAGTTATTTGTACGAATCATATTTTAGTGTTTAAGTGTGTTTTATGGTTCTAAGGATTCAAGATGTCTTCTTTCCTAAAGGAAGGTATTTTTGACTCAAGTTGGCTCAATTCGGGTTCAAGGATTCAAGCTATTCAACATTGCATATAGAGAAGCCCTAATTTGAAGATCTTGTAGTCACCTAGAACTTTTGTAAGAATTAGTTTATTAAAGAATGAGGTTATGATAAGTTGGCTCAAGAAAACACACACACACTTTCATTTTTCAAAATACAGTTTTTGTTTTGGTTAGTTGATTTAGGTGCACGTCTTGATTGATATACATGTCTAAAAATATTTTATATTTTTACATCTAGTTTATATCATGTATCTCATCCCTTATAGCATGCTACTTATACATCAAGCCATTTAAAATATTTTAAATATTCTTCAAAGTTCAAAATTTTTCCCAAAATAAAACTGTTTCAGGCCCAACGGTCGACCGGGAGGTCGACCGGATCTATTTCAGGCCTGATCGGTCGACCGCACCGGTCGACCGGGCCTTGTGGCTTTGGCGTGCATGTTTGTGCACTTCTGCCGGTCGACCGGACCGGTCGACCGACTGACTGAGCCTTGCTCGGGTTTTGTCGGTCGACCGGCCCAGTCACCGACAGAACAAACAATTATTTTTTGTTTATCCTGCGGTCGACCGAGTCCAACGGCTATTTTGCCAGATAGACTGCCGGTCGACCGACAGCCGCCAGCAGCCCCCAACGGCTAGTTTCTTAAAAACTGCTTTCTGGATTTGATTTTGATGTTTCTTTCAGCTATCTCTGAATTTCTTGAAGCTATTTCCTGACCAATTAACCTAGTTTAAATGATGATTTGCTCTTATCTAATCCCTATAAATAGATGACATTGGTCCCTGGTTGAATTCAAGAAAAATCTCTATTGTTTTAAAGTTTCAAAAGAGAAGAAAAGTTCTCAAAGCTCTCACTTTCTAAAGTACTTTCTTGGTTAAAGTTTTTCAGTTATTTTTCAAGCTCTTTTTACTTCTTTACAACTGAATTTTCTCACTTCACTTCTTGAGCCAAAAATCATTCCCATTCTATAAGAAGTTGTAAGAAAGAAGCGTGTGGTCTTTTGATCACCTAGCTACTTGTATTTCCTTGTGTTGAGATCCCTCTTGTGTAGAGGTTAGATTGGTGGGAGTTCGGTACTCCGGTCTTGTGTAGACCTCTTGTAATTTTCTTTGCGGATTTAGTGGAAATCTTTCACGGTGGTGGAGGCGGGGACGTAGAGCGGTGGCTAGAACCTCGAAACAAATTACTTGTGTTTGCGATGGTTTCCTTATTGCTTTTCATTGCTTTACATTTTTATCTTGTGATACCTCTTGCTTGCACTTCATTATTGCTCCCATTTCAGTCACTTGCATTTTTCGGTCTTTATTCATCTCAATAAGAAAGCAATTACGCGCCTCAACTCATAATCTAGAGGAATCAAAGAGGAGAAGTTCTAGAGCCCTTCACGGGGAATTCGGCTTCAATTTCTTGTTTTGAGTGACTGGTTGCATCATACATACATACTTGTTTAAAAAATCATTAGATTAGCATTAACACCTATTCACCCCCCCCCCCTCTAGGTGTTTTTCACATCCGCCCACCAAAGGTGGCATTTTCAAGAATAATTATTTGAGACTAGTTGAGAATAGTTTAAAAATACTATTATATGAAGAATTAAAAGAACCAATTTAAATAATTTTGAAAACTAGTTCAAAATTTTATAAATATGAAACAAAGCATATATCTCATGAAAGATGCTAATTACACAAAAAATTATCATTTCAAAACTAGCATATACATGCTCATGAATGAATGCAAGGAACAAAATTCATTTGCAATCACATGAATAAACAAAATATAGAGTGTACAAGAATCATGTAATAAATCACATTCATGAAGATAAATCAATAAGCCTTTAAAGAATTCATCAAAACTCATATGAAATTTCTTTTTTTATAACTTTTTTACATTGCAGATTTGATTTGTAAAATCATGAAAACACAAATCAAGAAAATTCCTTTTTCACCAAAAGATATCAAGATTAGTGGAAGTAATAAACTCAAATCATCAACTATTTTCACCAACCAGATATTTAAGAAGCACATTGAAGATGTGGGACAAACTTCAAAATATATGTAAATTCTATCAAAACTAAAGCATACATATTTATTCAAACATATATTGAGACACAAGTAGGTATATAGAGTATATGACATACAATTCCAGTGTCTCAAGGATTCAACATGTATATGATATAATTTTAACAAGATTTACAAATATATGAAGTAAAACCAATAAAAAATAATCTCATAAAAGATCAATCATACCTCAAGAAATTTATTCAAAAACTATATCAAAACAAATGCATTTAAAAGAGAGTACATGTATAAAATGCAAGGATCATCAAACTAGAATATACACATATAACTGAATGAAAATTGAGTATATGAATCAATTTTGGCACAAAATCAAGAGTGTATCTCAAAAATCTATATAAGTATATCACAAGTTTTCACAAAAATTTGCATCTCAACATATAAACAAGACATGTAAACTATGATATACTTTCAATTAAAACATATATAAACATATGTCTACAAATAGGATATGCATGTAAATCCGACCGAAAACATGAAAACAATTTTTAAAAAACATGTGCATAGCTAACAATCAATCAACTCATTTTTAAGTGCAAAAATAACAAATGATAGAGCCTAGGTTACTACACTAGCATATGAGCACTTAAGCAAATAAAATATTTTTAAAATAGAGAGGATGAGATGGTTACCAATTCCAAAGTAGCCAACTTCATTTCTCCAAACCAAGGTGGTCCTCCCACCTAAACTCCTTAATAGTGATGTATTTATTGATTTTTTCATCAAGCCCAATTTGCATCCACCACCAAGGCTCTAATCCTCTCATGTCTTATGAGAGCCACACCTACATCAAATACAATTAGTGTGAATTTGTTAATATTTTTGAGTTCTTGAGGATTAATATTGCTACGAACCCAAATATTTGCATGTAAAATATTTAATCTATCATAGCGAAACTTAGAAAGATAGCCTTTGCGGCCATAATGTGAACAATGAAATACATTAGCATACTTGTGAGTATGATATGTATGTGCATGAATATGTAGAACTTGTTTCTTTTGAAACAAAAATTCTAATATTTTATAGTCAAAAGTACATTGCTCAAAGTTGAGCCTAAATAATCAATCTTATTTCTCAAAATACAATTATCCTTTATATCAGTAAAAGGAGAAACAATACTAGAATAAGAAACAAAATTCTTTTTCACTTCGTTAAGAGAAATATAAATCTTTTCTTTTTCAACCAAAATATTTTTCAAAAGATTCCTTTTCTTTTGAAATTAAAACAATTTTCTTTTTCAAAGTCTCATTTTCTTTTAAAACAAAATTAAGTTGAGTTTTCAAAGAATTTTTTCTTTTGAAATAAATTCCTTTTTCTTTAGAAATCAACTCAACTTGATTTTTTCAAAAGAACCATTTTTATTGGAAATTTCTTCTTTCTCTTTTAACACAAAATCAAGTTTTGAGGATAAAGAATCATTTTCATTCTTCAATTTCAAACTTTTATTTCTCAATAATTTATAATTTTCTACTAAATCCTCACAAAATATGGCAATCTCATCATTCAACGTATTTGCATCCTCATCAAGATCAGATTCTGAGTTTGCCTCAAGAGAGTCATTCCCTTAACCATGAAGCATACTTGGTCGGAATCAACTTCTCTTAATTCCTCTCCATGCCATTTGGAATTTGTTCACCAAGAAAGATCAATGTAATCTACACTATAAAGGCAAAATCACAACTTGAAACCCTAAAAATATAATCATTGTTAAGGGTTTGCTTTAGTGTAATAGTGGCTTGTGCATTAACCTCAAAATATTTGCTATTTTCAATATAAGATCTTTTGTTGTGGCAAGATAAACATGTATTCCGAGGATTTAAGATATGAACTCATTTTAATTTTTCAAATTTTAATATTACTAATATCAAACAAAGGTGGAGCAAGAAAATCCATGAGTGTGTGAAAACAAGTATAGTTATTAGCAAATAAGGATCACTCTTCGATAGTTAAACCGAATTTCAGGAGCACTAGCTCTGATACCAATTGAAAATCATCTAGTGGGGGCGAATAGGTGAAGTACTAATCAAATGCGAAAATTAAAACTTATACTAACAAATAACTCGACACACAAATAGATGCCAAAGAGTGAAGCCGAATTTTCGATAAAGGGCTCTAGAACTTCTCCTCAAGTTTCCTCTTTTCTAAGAGTTGAAGTGCTTTAATAGCTCTCTTGAATCAAAATAAGTGTAACCATAATATCAAGCTGATCGGCTACTGATATTGCATAGTTGTAGTCATATTTCCCATATCTATGTTATAATAAACTTCATTTTAATTATTTTTTTGTTTAATAATATGCAGGCCTTTACCAAGGGAGAAGGTAGAGAAAAGAAGCTCAAGGCTCATCTAAATTCTGATTTAATTCAGAATTAATTCGAATCAAGGCAAATCAGAGCAAATTAAAGAAGATATAACCAGTTGAAAAATCAATTAAAATAGATCTCTACAAATCAAGTGGTTAAAGCCAAAAATCAACTGAAGGATCGTCAAAATCAGAAGATCAAACGACAAATCCTTCAAGATAAATAGATAAAAGACATTTTCCTCGAGATCCTACTCGCTGATGTGGCCAGGTGGCCACATCAAGGCCACAGATCCGTAGCTTGGTTAAAGAGATAGGGGGAGCTGATTGGCAAAAAGCAAGTACTAAAATAAGAGAAGGAAGTGTGGATTGATGTTACTACTTTTGCGATTCTTCCGTAGAAGTGAAGTGGCTATACGGGTCGTATCCACAAGGCGGGAGAGCGATGGAAGCTTGATGCGGCTTCAAAGTTCAAGAAGAAAGAAAGTTTTTTGTTTTCAAATAAAGAATTGAAAAGTGAAAACAAGTTGTTTGAAGAATTGTTGAAAAATGTTTGGTGGTTTGTAAAAGTGGATTTTTAACTTAGTTGTAAAAACGCATGGCTAACTTTCTACTAAGTGCTCACACTAATTTCTAACTTCTTAAAGATAGCCTCACGATGGATCATAGGCGAACATAACCCTTGTGCACTGGAACTATTCACGTGGAAATCGAGTGAAAGTTCATCCTAAAACTTAGCTTTACACGGCAAAAATGGGACATTCCCTTATCAAGATCCGATAGAAGGTGAGAATAAGGGAAGACTCGAGTGCACTATTGGTATCGGCAAAGTTAAAAGGAAAAGTTAACAAGTAAAGTACACAACCCATAGATCATCAAAAACTCATTAAGTATGAAGTATAATAAAGTAAATACTTGCAGGTAAATTAGAGTTAGAACCCTCGTCTTAAGATGCCATAGCTCTTGTTTGCACAAGGCTTGTTTGACACTATTGAATCATTTGGGTCATCAATCAAGTGTTAGAAATTAGTGGGTTAGTAGTTAGTTAGCCATGCTAAGGAAAAGTTAGTTAGCCATAAAAGTAAAAGAAACAACAAAGGAAAAGAAGTTGAGAGGAAGGGAGTTACACTACAACAAGAAACAACAAAAGGAAGAAGTAAAAAGAAATGAGTTTACACTATAACAAGGAAGTAAAAGCAAATGAAAGCACAAGTAAATTGAAAGAAGGAAGAGAAGTAGTACTTGTATTAGCTTGTCACCCTTCAAATACAACACTTACACACTCTCTCTCTTTCACTCTAATGGCTAAAACTAAAACTAGAAGAAGCAAACTAAACAACTACAATTCCTAGCAACAAAACACAAAAATACAACTCTATTCTCTAGATCTGGTTCAACTGAAGATCCCTGGGGAGTATTTATAGGCACCAGGGGAAAGGGAGCCACGTGGGTGACCCGTGGCCCGAAGCGCAAGCGCGCGCGCGCCCAAAGGGCCGCATTTCTGCGGCTTTGCCATGGCGGCGCGTGCCTGGCTTCGGGCAGCGCGTCGCCCATTCTGTCTTCTGACGCCTTAATCTTCTGGATTTGCGATTTGATGCCCTGGGCTGACAAAATCTTCACTCTAAAGTCAATGGCTACTTGGTAGGCTTTTAATCACCAATTAAATGGTGATTTAGGTCTTCTTCTTCATTTGCACACCATGGACCTAGGATCAAGCAAGTAAGATTTTATTAGCAAAATTTTACATGAAATAAATATGAGAATGTAATGAAAATTATGCAAAATTAGAGACTAATCACACCCCCACACTTATCTTTTTGCTCGTCCCGAGCAAAACAAAAATAAGAAAATTATTATACCACTTTCGCAGGTGACGCGATTGCACTGAGCATGTGCAACAAGCCTTTAAACCTCTAGGTTTCCCCTAGAGGAGGAGTGTTGTCTCCTGAGGGTTTTCAGCGGATTGCACCCATAAAATCCAGTAAGTAAAAAAAAGTAGTTAATTGTTAGAAAAAAATTTGTCATGAAAAAAACTTTCAATCATCTAAGTAAAAATGACCGAATGATGTAAGAATTAGGTTTAACCCTCATAAGTCCTCTTATACTTTAGCCTTCATAAAAGAAGAAACTATGATTTTTCTTTAAATTTAGAAAGGATCTTGTACTTCTAACTCATTCTTTTATTTTGCTTTAGATAGATATGCATAATGTGTAAGTGTGATGCGCTTGGGATTTTTCAACTCAACTTTGAATATCATTTAATTTTATTAATATTTACTTATTATTCTTGGTTATATTAGGCTTTCTACTTCACTTATGTAACACATATCAAACCGATGACTCCCAAATCAGATGGTCTTAGGGCACCAGGTGGGAAAACACCCTTCAGGTCAAATATGCAAGTGGAGTAGGCCACGAAATCAAGATTTATTTATGCATTATTGTATATAGAAATTTTTTTTGGCGTGAGTAATCATGCTTCTTGAGGCACAATTATCCAGCTTTTTTTTTCAGAGTTGTGACTCTAAATCCCAAGCATGTGTGTGTTGGTTATGCATATTCTACTAAGGCTAAATAAAAGGTATGAGTTATTTCCTTATCCCTTCTAACTTTTTAGTCAAACCAATCTTTCTTGTTTATTTAAGCAAAAATAAAGATTCATTAATAAGGTTCCCGTAATTCCTACAATCTTTTGATATTTTTATAAAGAGTATGAAATTTCTTTTCAATTTGGAGATTTTTTTTTTCTTTTTGAAAGAAAAAGAAAGAATAAAAGGAAAAAGAAAAAGTATTAGCACCCCCCTCCCACACCGATCTAATGCATTGTCCTCAATGAATGCATATATAAATGCAAATGCAATAAATAGGGTGAAGAAATGATGTCACCGTCTTCGTAGACTCGGGCCGGCCAAGCGCGAATAGGCTAAAGAAATATCAAAAAGAATGTAGAAGGGGTAAGCATATAAACAATTTTTTTTTTACTTTTTATTTTTATTTTAATTTATTTGTTTGTTTTTTAGTTGTTGTTGGTAGGTGTATGACGGGGCAAAAAGAGTCAGCATACTCTCATCCGGAGTCATAGGCTCAGTGGTCAAGAAGGGCTTCAGTCGTTGCCCGTTCACTTTGAATTCTATGTTGTTCTTAGGGTCTACAATAAGCACAGCACCGTGTGAAAAAACGGTGCGTACGATGAACGGTCCAGACCAACGAGTCTTCAGCTTCCCCGCGAAAATATGAAGCCTAGAGTTATACAGCAGAACCTTGTCTCCCGGGGCAAAGTGTTCCCGGGTTATGATCTAGTCATGAAAAAATTTAGTCCTGCTTTTGGTGATCCGAGCATTCTCATAGGCTTCATTCCGTATCTCCTCTAATTCTGAAATCTGCAGTCTCCTTAACTCACCGGCCTTACTCAAATCAAAATTGAGCTGCTTAATGGCCCAGAGGGCCCAGTGTTCTAACTCTACTGACAGATGACAGGCTTTTCCAAATACGAGTCTATAAGGAGATATCCCCAGAACTGTCTTAAAAGCAGTGCGGTAAGCCCACAATGCATCATTGAGTTTAACCGACCAATCCTTTCGGTTTTGTCTGACAGTCTTTTTCAGAATGAGCTTGATCTGTCAGTTGGTGACTTCGACCTGCCCATTTCTTTGGGGATGATACGGAGTAGATAACTTGTGCTTGATGGAATATTTTCATATCAGAGCTTCAAAAACTCTGTTGCAAAAATGCGATCCATTATCACTAATTATTACTCTGGGGGTGCCAAAGAGGGAGAAGATGTTATCTTTAAGAAATTTGACAATCACTTTGTTGCCATTCGTCTTTGTTGGTACGGCTTCAACCCATTTAGAGACATAGTCTATAGCAACCTGAATGAACTGGTTGCCGAAGGAATTGGGGAATGGCCCCATAAAATCGATATCCCAAACATTAAAAATTTCAACTTCAAGGATCGGGTTCAGGGGCATCATATCTCTTTTTGAAATTTTCCCAATTTCTGACAATTTGCGCATGACTTGCAAAAATGGTATGAGTCTTTGAACAAAATGGGCCAGTAAAACCCACTTTGTAGAACCTTTTCTGTAGTCTTGCGGGAACCGAAGTGTCCTCCGCATGCAAGGTCATGGCAAAAGCTGAGCACACTCCTCTGTTCCTCCTCTGATATGCATTTTGGTCGGGACAATACTTAAAAAGATACGGATCTTCCCAGAAGAAGTACCGTACTTGGGCAAAGAAGTGATATTGGTATTGCTTTGTCCAGTCAGCGGGTAATTGTCCAGTGGCCAGGTAATTAACAATGTCCGCATACCAGGGTTCCTTAAGAATGGCCAGGATGTGCTCGTCTGGGAAATCCTCGTTGATCGGAGCTTGTATGATCGGTGCGTTCGGAATTCGTGAAAGATGATCAGCGACCACATTTTCTATACCTCGTTTATCCCGGATTTCTAAGTCAAATTCTTGAAGCAAAAGGATCCACCGAATCAGTCGGGCTTTTACTTCCTTCTTGGTCATGAGGTATTTCAGAGCCGAGTGATCCGTAAAAATCACCGTCTTCGAACCTAACAAGTAGGCCAAAACTTTTCTAATGCAAAGACAACGGCCAAGAATTCCTTCTCAGTCGTTCTATAGTTCTGTTGGGCGTCCATTCAAGGCCCTACTCGAGTAATAAATCACGTGCTGCCTATTGTCGATGCGCTGTCCTAGAATAGCGCCAATAGCAAAATCAGATGCATCACACATGATTTCAAATGGCTGGGCCCAATTAGGAGCAGAAATAATAGGTGCAGAAATAAGTTCATGCTTAAGCTTCCCCATGACTTGAAACATTCATCGTTGAAATCAAAGGGCACGTCCTTAGCAAGCAGGTTGGTTAAGGGCCTCGCGATTTTGCTAAAGTCCTTAATGAACCGTCGGTAGAACTCAGCATGCCTTAAAAAGGATCTAATATCCTTGTTGCTTTTGGGTGGTGGAAGCTTAGCAATCACTTCTATTTTAGCCTTATCCACTTCTATGCCTCTCCTCGAAATCTCATGGCCCAAGACAATCCCCTGTCTCACCATGAAGTGACATTTTTCTCAGTTTAGAGTTAGGTTCTTCTCCTTGCATCTCTGTAGCACTAACTCTAGGTGATGAAGACACCGATCAAATGAATCTCCGTAGATGGAGAAATCATCCATGAAAATCTCAAGAAAATGTTCTACCATGTCGGAGAAAAGACTAAGCATGCACCGTTGGAATATTGCGGGAGCATTGCACAATCCAAAAGGCATGCATCGGTAAGCGAAGGTTCCGAATGGGTAGGTGAACGTCGTCTTATCCTGGTTTTCTGCAGCAATAGGGATTTGATTGTATCCCGAGTACCCATCTTGGAAGCAGTAGTACTCATGTCCAGCCAAACGCTGAAGCATTTGGTCGATGAAGGGTAGCGGGAAGTGGTCTTTACGGGTAGCTGCATTCAACTTCCTGTAGTCGATACAAACACGAACCTTAGTAGGCACTTGTTTGTACCAACTCTTTTTCCTCATTTTCTACCACCGTAAAGCCAGCTTTCTTTGGGACTGCATGAACAGGGCTAACCCATTGGCTATCAAAAATGGGATAAATGATCTCATTATCTAATAGTTTCAAAATTTCAGCCTTAACTGCCTCTTGCATGAAAGGGTTAAGCCTGTGTTGTGGGTCCCTCCTAGGGGTTGCTTCATCGACTAAATGGATTCTATGTTGCACTATGGCTGGACTTATTCCCTTGATGTCCTTCATCGTTCATCCAATGGCTTCCCTATGACTTTTTAGAATAGACATTAAGTTGTCCTCTTATTGCTCAGTCAGGTGGGATGCTATGATGACTGGCAAGGTGTCCTTTTCGCCTAGGTAGGCGTACTTGAGGTGTTCAGGCAGGGCTTTTAGCTCTAGGGAAGGTGTTGCTTCATTGGAGGCAATATCTGGGCTTTCAATCCTATGATGAGGTACACTTGGGCTTGACGCCCAATCCACTTCTGAATCTATGATCTGGTCTAAATTAAAATCCTCAGCCTCTAGATCAAACTCTGCCTCAGTTTCTATCTCCATGCTTTACTCATGCTCACTGGTCAGGTTTTCAATAGAATTGACCTCAACGTCTGATCATTGACATCCCTAGGTTGTCTTCCAGACATTGACTTCCTTAGTGAAAGTGCTCTGATGCCAATTGTAAATCACCTAGAGGGGGGTGAATAGGTGATAATACTAATCTAGAAACTAAATGCGCTAAATGCGGAAGCTAATGCAAATTTTGCAACACACTTAATACAACTCACAAGTGTAGCCAAATTCCCGTGAAGGGCTCTGGACTAACTCCTCTTGATTCCCCTTGAATGGGTTGAGGTGCTATGTGAAGCTCTTGTGGTTAAGTACAAGTGAGGCACACACACAAGCAATCCAAGCATATAATGAATAAGCAATATGAATCAATGCAAGGACAACACAAGCAATGAATGATATGAATGAAGAATGATGCTTTGCACAATATAAAGAGAGAGAGAGTTGAGAGACAATGGATCAAACGCAAAGGCCAAGATATGTTTCGAGGTTCGAGCCCCCAGCTCCACATCCCCGCCTTCACCACCGTGAAGGATTTCTAATCCACTATCTCCCACCGAGGGAACCTCCACCGAGGAGGATTTGTTACAACAAAGGGAGTACCGAACTCCTCTCTCAAACACCGCCTCACAACCGAGGGGTAGGCCCGTAGCCAATACAACAACAACCAACACCTCTACCGAAGAGGGTTTACAAACCAAACTCCACCTCTCACTAGAGGGAGCAAACCAACCAACTCAACCTCTACCAAAGAGGGAGCAAACCAATCACCCGATCAACCTCTACCAAAAAGGGATACAACAAAAGCAAGGGTGTACAACTTGGAGGCTCAATCAACCTCAAACAATCTCTTTTTCCACTAAACAATGATCCTAATAGAATAGGATAGTATGATAAGCTCAAGTGTGGAAAAACAAGTGTTTTGATCAAAGAAAAACTCTTGGGAAAATACCAAATAGATATTGAAATGAAGAACAATAAACCAATTCCCAAAAACCTATTTTCTTTGAAAATAACTAAACACTTAAAACAAATAAGATGGATCTTTTATCACTTAAAACTCTTTTGAAAACTTGTAAAAACACTTCAGAAAACTGAGAATTTTTGCTCTTGAAAATCTTGGATAAAACCATGAAGAGATGGGGTATTTATAGCCCCAAAACAAAACTAGCCGTTAGGCTGATCTGGCAGTCTGACAGGCTACCGGTCGGCCGGCCCGGCCGACCGCCAACGGTCAGAAATGTGACCGTTGGGCCAACTCGGTCGACCGCCCGGCCGACCGAAATAAACAGAGAGCAGAGCTCTCTGGTCCGGTCGGCCGCCCGGCCGACCGTCCCTGTGGCTGCCAAACGTGTGTTGGCCCAAAGGCCTTCCACTCTAGTTTTGATGATGATTAACTCATGTAGTTATGTGTACTAATAATCTTGCAATGTTTAAGTTTCAGATATTTGACAAGATATTAGTTGGTGAAAGCTTCCACACATCTTTCACATGTTGATTCAAGAGCCCGAGCGTCAAAGATCATATATAGCACTTGCTCGGTGAATCAAGGAGCTTTGGATCAAGCCGACTTGGAGATTGCGCTCTACAAGAAGACTTGGAGATTGCGCTCTACAAGAAGACTTAGGTATCCATAGTTTTAGTTTTGAGTTTAGATCCCAAATTGTAAAGATTAGAATAGTATGATAAGCTCAAGTTCACAACACACACCTTTCATGTTTTGATTTTCGGTTTTAGGTTTAACCGATCTTGGTTTTCATGAATAGATTTTTTATCAAAACAAGTTTACATGGTTTATGTAAATTAGATTTGTTCTATAAACATGCATGCTTCAATTGTTTAGACAAACTTTGTTTGATAATCTATTCCATGTGTTTTATGTTTTGGTATTTACAACAAAACATATTTTTGGACTTAATGACAAAAATCATGATATATATATATGTTTCTTGTATATTGAATTTCTATTCATATACAATATGCTTCAAAATGTTTAAATATCATATTTTTGTATTTCAGATAGGTTTTGGACAATGTGTATTTTCTATTCAAAATCCGAGTTTTAGAAAATACAAGTTTTGGTTTTTGATAAATATGATAAGATACAAAAATAGTTTTAATTTCTTGATATTTGAGTCAAAACTTTTATCACATGTTTATATATCAATGCAAAATGTTAAAACTATTTTTGGGGATTTTTAGTAATTTATAAGAATTTATTTGACATTAATTTTCCTCAGATTTCAAACCTGACTTTTGTCTGCCAGGCTTGGCCGGTCGACTGGTACGGTCAACCGCACCAAAGAAGCAGTCGACCGTTCCGGTCGACCGACGTGCACGGATACGTGCACGCTGGCTGACTCTGTATCCGGTCGACCGAAGCGGTCGACCGACGGAGAGCTGTTGGCTCTCAGGAATTCTCGGTCGACCGAGGCGGTCGACCGGTAGTCACAACGGTTCAGAATTTGACCGTTGGGCGGTCGACCGGCAGGGTAAAACTGGCAAATATTCTGTAAACGGCTAGTTTTCTAAATTGCCTATAAATACCCCATTTGAGAGAGTTTTTCTCTAAGAATTTTTGGGCTAAAATTTTCTATCTCTCTGGTGTTTTTGCTGCAAGAAAAAAATAGGTTTTTGGATTCAAAGTGAACAATCTTTTGTGTTTTTGATTAGGGTTTGAAAAACCAAAGAAAAGGGATTTTGGGAAAAGCTTTTGTTTGAACTTCTATATCTTGATTTCATTTGTTTCTCAAAGGTTTTTCTTTGAGTTGCTGGTTTCATATCCCTTGGTTTTCTCCACACTTGAGCTAAAAACTACTATCTATATCTATAGGATATTTGTGTGGGAAAAGAGATTGTTTGTGGTTGTGTTGACCACCAAGTTGTAACCCAATCTTTACTTGCTTTGTGCTTTGGGTTGTATCCCTCAAGTTGTGAGGTGATCCTTGTATTGGTTTGTGATTGGGAGTTTTGAGTTTGCCTCAAGGAGGAGGTTGTGATTGTTGGCTTGGAGTGGTGCCTCAAGGAGGAGGTTGTATTTGTAAAGAGAGGAGTTGGGTACTCCTTGTGAGAGTTCTTTGTGGACTAGATAGTGGATTAGAAATCCTTCGTGTGTCGAAGGCGGGGATGTAGAGCTGGGTGCTCGAACCTCGAAACATATCTTGTTGTTTGCGATTGATCCATTGGCTCTCTCTCTACTCTCTCTTTACTTTGTGCCTTGCATTTATTTACATTGCTCATTCATATTTGCTTGGCTTGGTTGTGTGCATCACTTGTTGATAGCACTTGAGTGTAATTGCATTAAGTTTTTAAATTCCGCATTTAGTTCATAGATTAGCATTGTCACCTATTCACCCCCCCTCTAGGTGACTTTTCAACGTGCACAGGCTTGTGCACGTCGGTCGACCGCAAGGGTCGACCGGCCCTTGGTGCGGTCGACCCGTGCGGTCGGCCGACCTAGCCTGTCAGCCACAATTCTGAGACAGAAACACATGTTAAAAATATTTCTAAAAATTCTTTTAAGTCTTGTAAAAATACCCAAAAATGTTTTTATCATATTGCATTGATATATAAACATGTGATAAAAAGTTTGGCTCAAATATCAATCAATATGAACTATTTTTGTGTATTATCATTTTTACCAAAAATCAAAACATGTATTTTTATCAAACTTTGATTTTTCTATACATGAATAGGATAGTCAAAATAAGTTTGTATAAGTCATGTAAGCATGTATGTATATAGAGCACATCTAATATGCATAAAAACAAAGTAAACTTGTATTGATCAATCTATTCATGAAAACCAAATTCAAAACATAAAACTTGTGTGTGTTGTGCACTTGAGCATATCAACTATTCTAAGCTTTACAAATGGATATAAACACACTATAAACTAAACTAGGATACCTAAGTCTTCTTGACGATCTCCATCTTCAAGTAGACTCGATCCCAAACGTGATCCACCGAGTGCAAAGGTATGATCTTGATGCTCGGGCACGGGAATCACCAAGTGAAGGCTTCTAAACTCCTCTTTTTGAAGCAATCACCAACTAATATCTTGATCAATGATCTGTAACTAAAATCACAAGATAATTAGTAAACATAACTACATGAGTTAATCATCATCAAAACTAGAGTGGAAGGCCTTTGGGCCAACAATCTCCCCCTTTTTGATGATGACAAAACTCATGGAGTTATATATGCATGGATTAAAGTTAAGCTTCAAAGAAGCTCCCCCTTAACTCATGCATAAACAAATAAATAATAAATAATATGCAATGAAGGCTCTTAAACATGAATGCATAGAAATGCATAAACAATAAAAGGTTCTAGATACCAATGAAATGTTCAAAAACAAAACATGCTCTAGATACCAATTAAAATTAAACTAAATTAAACTTTAATAATTAAATTTAATATATGCAAAACATAAACGTGCATATATAAACTCAAAAACTTTCTCCCCCTTTTTGTCAATCATCAACAAAGGGGTAAAAACCAAAACAAAACAAAATCTTCTCCCTTTTTAATACAAAGAATCAATCATCAATAAAGGGTAAAAGCAAAACTAGATCAATAAATTTTTCTCCCCTTTTTGTTCGAAACAATGAATCAACAAAAAGGTTAATAAAGACAATGTTCTCCCCTTTTTGTCTAAAACACAAATGATGTAAATAAGGGGTGACAATCAATTAAGATATCAATTGAAAATACGTCAAAGAATAGCATCTTGATACCAATTGAAAGGAAACAAACACAAAATATTGATACCAATTTTAAGCAAAACACATGAAAATCTTGATACCAATTGAAATTAAACATAATAAATTTTGAATTGTCTAAACAAAAATTTTGATACCAATTGTAAATATTTTTCATTTTGAACATATGATACCAAATTTGAATTTTCAATCATAAATATGGGAGTACAAATACCAATTGAAAGACAAAATTAAATTTTCTCCCCCTTTATGAAATACCAACTAAAATAATGCGTAGGCTTGATACCAATTTAAAAGTAATCAATTGAAACAAAATTGAAGCTCAAGCTTAGCATAAACACAAACATATATATGTATGGAAAATAGATACCAATTGAAATTGATATTCTTGGAATTGAAAGCATACATACATACATACAAACATATATGAGTATACAAGAAAGGTCAAAATTGATACCAATTGAAAGAATTCAATGATACCAATTGAAACAATAATAATATCAAATGTATATCTCATATTATCTACCACCCAATCATGGTTCAAGTTTTAAATGATTTTCATTTTAAAGCATACATGAACATGATCTCCCATCCAACCTCCCATTGAAGGTAGGGGTTCTCAAAAAATAGATTTGAAAATAAGCTTTGTTTGAAAAACTCTACCAAAATGAAGAATATCGCAACTAGTTATAAGAAAAAGTTGTAAACTAGCACGAAATCCTTCAAGCAAGGAATAAAACAAAATTATTTTTCATAAACATGAAATCCACATGATATCAAACACTCAAGTCAATTAAGCATAAATATAACTCATAAAAACAAACACATGAGTAATCAATAAAAGTGAGTGTACAAATAAGATGTGAAGATCATAATCATGAAAGATGGACAATAAGCTCAATATTCCTTGAAACAAGAAAACATGAAAATCATCAAAACTATTTTAATCTTCAAGGTATATGTATGTCTTATACAAACTAAAGTATACATACATATCCAAACACAACGAGTCCACAAAGATATATGCATGAAGGCACGTGGCTCAAAAGGATATTCATGTATATCTAATAGTTTGGACAAGATAGACATATACATGAAGTTAAACATAAAAACATGAAAACATGAATAACTAAATTTTTATTAAACAAATTCATTTCAAGGTATATGTATGATTTGTCAACACAAGAAGTATACATACATATCCCTAAACACAATTGAGTCCATAAATAAAGATTTGCATGACAAGCAAATGACTCAAGGGGTATACATGTATATCTTAAAGTTTGACAAAATAGACATATACATGAAATGAAAACACATAAACATGAAACAAATCCAAAAAATAGGAATACAAGTTTAAAATGCATGGATCATCAAAACTAGACTATATTAGCACATCTAATGGGTTCAAATACGCATTCAAGCTCAAACATATATAGATCTATTTGTGGCCCACTATATGCACAAATATATACCAAGTTTTAATGAAAACTAACATCTAAACATATATTCAAAAACATGAAGCATCAAAACAAGATAAAATCATCATGGTAAATCTTAAACATGATTATTAAGAAAATCCACATGTTATTAAACCTATGATAAACATGATAGCTAAACAAACGGTGAGAACACAAAATATGGGTCCATATAAACATGAGTGACTCAAAATGCTAAACATGCATGTCAAGGGTCTAATAAACATGGCATTAACATAATAATCTACAAACAATAAAACGTGCTATATATGATAAACAAGGAAAGCATGCAAACATAAATAAGGAGTTAGAGACTGTTACCAAAACCTATGAGGCAACTCTCCAAAACTCCAAAATATGGTGGTTGTCCCATCAAACTTCCCTTGAAAGTGATGCATCCAATTGATTTCCATGAAGCTCGGAACGCATCCACTCCAAGGTACGGCAACTCTCACGTCATGGGAGAGCCCACACCTACATCAAAAATAGGAGGGGTGATTTTTGGTACCCATATCTTTTTGGGTCCATGGGGGTTAATATCATTTCTAACCCAAACAAATTTATTTGCTAAATTGCAATCATGTATACGATCAAAACAAAATTTAGCAAGGTGGCCCTTACGTCCACAATGTGTACAAGTGTACACATGAGCATACATGTGATGGGTGTGTCCGTGAGGAGCATGTGTATGCCGTGATGGGTGTACATGAATAGATGGAACTTGTTTCTTTTGAAACAAAGATTCCAAACGTGTATGACCCACTACACATTGGCTCAAAGTGGAGCCCAAACAATCTACACTCTTCTTAAGTAAGGATATATCTTTTTCAATTAAAGAAGAAGTGTGGCATGTAATGGGTGAAGTGTGTGGTACTACCCTAGCATGGCAAACATGTGCATCAATCTTATTTTGTAAAACAATATTTTTCTTTAAACAAGCTTCTAAATCCTTTGAAATAGAATCAATTTTTATTTTCAAAGAATTATTTTCTTTTACAACAAATTCAATTTTTGAAGACAAAACTTTATTTTCTTCAAAACATTTCACAATCATTTTTATTTTTCAACAAATCATTTTCTTTTAAACAAGATTAAGTTGAGATCTAAGTGAGTCACATTCACTAGAAATCTCTTCCTTCTCTTGCAAAATATTGTTAAGTCTAGAATGCAAACTTTTATTTTCTTTTTCAATTTCTAGACTTTTCTTTTTCAAAACATTATATTTTTCAATCAATTTTTCACAAACAATAGAAAGTTCTTCATTTAAAGCATGGGCATCATAATCATTTGAAGAACTAACATCATCATCATTATCTAAGTGGGTTTCTGACTGTACCTCAAGGGAGTCATTCCCTTAGACCATGAAGCATTGTGAGTCGGATTCTCCACTAGATTCCTCTTCTTGTTGGATAGGCGTTTAAAGCTTGGAGGTGGTGGTTGTTGTCAACTTGTTCCATACTGCAAAAGCGGAATCAAGGTTAGAAACACTCATAAGATATTCTTTTGAAAGCGTGCTTCTAATGGCCTCTAGGGCTTGTGCATTGGCCCCTATATGATTGCTATCACTAAGGAAGGATTCCTTAGTAATGGCAAGGTGAACCTTGTAACCTAGGGCTTGTAGGTACATGGACATCCTATACTTCCAAACAACAATGTTGGAAGGGTCAAAACTAGGTGGGGTCATGAAGTCCATGGTAAACTATATGAGTGTGCAAACAAGCAAATGCAAACAATAGATTAGCAAACAAATGGATCTCACTCCTAGGATGTTAAGCCTAAGTATCAGGAGCGTAGGCTCTGATACCAATTGAAAGTGCTCTGATGCCAATTGTAAATCACCTAGGAGGGGGTGATTATGTGATAATGCTAATCTAGAAACTAAATGCGCTAAATGCGGAAGCTAATGCAAATTTTGCAACACACTTAATACAACTCACAAGTGTAGCCGAATTCCCCGTGAAGGGCTCTGGACTAACTCCTCTTGATTCCCCTTGAATGGGTTGAGGTGCTATGTGAAGCTCTTGTGGTTAAGTACAAGTGAGGCACACACACAAGCAATCCAAGCATATAATGAATAAGCAATATGAATCAATGCAAGGACAACACAAGCAATGAATGATATGAATGAAGAATGATGCTTTGCACAATATAAAGAGAGAGAGAGTTGAGAGACAATGGATCAAACGCAAAGGCCAAGATATGTTTCAAGGTTCGAGCCCCTAGCTCTACATCCCCGCCTTCACCACCGTGAAGGATTTCCAATCCACTATCTTCCACCGAGGGAACCTCCACCGAGGAGAATTTATTACAACAAAGGGTGTACCGAACTCCTCTCTCAAACACCGCCTCACAACCGAGGGGTAGGCCCATAGCCAATACAACAACAACCAACACCTCTACCGAAGAGGGTTTACAAACCAAACTCCACCTCTCACTAGAGGGAGCAAACCAACCAACTCAACCTCTACCAAAGAGGGAGCAAACCAATCACCCGATCAACCTCTACCAAAGAGGGATAGAACAAAAGCAAGGGTGTACAACTTGGAGGTTCAATCAACCTCAAACAATCTCTTTTTCCACTAAACAATGATCCTAATAGAATAGGATAGTATGATAAGCTCAAGTGTGGAAAACAAGTGTTTTGATCAAAGAAAAAACTCTTGGGAAAATACCAATAGATATTGAAATAAAAAACAATAAACCAATTTCCCAAAAACCTATTTCTTTGAAAATAACAAAACACTTAAAACAAATAAGATGGATCTTTTGGCACTTAATACTCTTTTGAAAAACTTGTAAAAATACTTCAGAAAACTGAGAATTTTTGCTTTTGAAAATCTTGGATAAAACCATGAAGAGATGGGGTATTTATAGCCCCAAAACAAAAACTAGCCGTTAGGCTGATCTGGCAGCCTGACAGGCTACCGGTCGGCTGGCCCGGCCGACCGCCAACGGTCAGAAATGTGACCGTTGGGCCAACTCGATCGACCGCCCGGCCGACCGAAAAAACAGAGAGCAGAGCTCTCTGGTCCGGTCGGCCGCCCGGCCGACCGTCCCTGTGGCTGCCAAACGTGCACAGGCTTGTGCACGTCGGTCGACCGCAAGGGTCGACCGGCCCTTGGTGCGGTCGACCCGTGCGGTCGGCCGACCTGGCCTGTCAGCCACAATTCTGGGACAGAAACACATGTTAAAAATATTTCTAAAAATTCTTTTAAGTCTTGTAAAAATACCCAAAAATGTTTTTATCATATTGTATTGATATATAAACATGTGATAAAAAGTTTGGCTCAAATATCAATCAATATGAACTATTTTGTGTCTTATCATTTTTACCAAAAACCAAAACATGTATTTTTATCAAACTTTGATTTTTTTCTATACATGAATAGGATAGTCAAAATAAGTTTGTATAAGTCATGTAAGCATGTATGTATATAGAGCACATCTAATATGCATAAAAATAAAGTAAACTTGTTTTGATCAATCTATTCATGAAACCAAATTCAAAACATAAAACTTGTGTGTGTTGTGCACTTGAGCATATCAACTATTCTAAGCTTTACAAATGGATATAAACACACTCTAAACTAAACTAGGATACCTAAGTCTTCTTGACGATCTCCATCTTCAAGTAGACTCGATCCCAAACGTGATCCACCGAGTGCAATGGTATGATCTTGATGCTCGGGCACGAGAATCACCAAGTGAAGGCTTCTAAACTCCTCTTTTTGAAGCAATCACCAACTAATATCTTGATCAATGATCTGTAACTAAAATCACAAGATAATTAGTAAACATAACTACATGAGTTAATCATCATCAAAACTAGAGTGGAAGGCCTTTGGGCCAACACTTAGTTATGTCTCCAAAAGTCAATCGCATGGACCCGTTCCTACAGTTGATAATGGCATTGGCTATAGCAAGGAATGGGCACCCTAAGATGACAAGAGTTTGAGACCTCGGATTGGACACAGGTTGGGTCTCAAGCACAATGAAGTCAACTGGGTAGATGAAATCTCCGACCCGGATAAGGACGTCTGTGATTTCCCCCTTCGGGATCTTAGCTAGCTGAATGGTGACTCGAGTTAGGCTTAGCTCGCCCAACCCAAGTTGCTGGTATACTTAGCAAGTTGATACTTGCTCCCAGGTCAAGAAGTGCTCTATTGATTTCGATCTGTCCTATGGTACAGGAAATGGTGGGACATCCGGGATCCTTGTATTTCACCGGAATGGGACCAGACAGAATTTCGCTTATATTAGTTGTCAAGAACACTTTCTTGGGCACATTGATCTTTCTTCTTCGTACACATATCCTTAGAAATTTGACATAAGCCGGGACTTGTTGGATAGCGTCAAGAAGTGGCACATTCAATTTGACCTGATTGAACATCTCTAGCATTTTCTCCATGTGCATATTCTTATTGTTGTTCCTAAGCCTATTGGGAAAGGGTGCTACAGGCTTATGAATTTGTTCAGCAGCTTTGTCTTTGTCAGATGTTTGAGAGGCAGTTTGGGAGGGACTAGCAGAGGTGGAGGCTGGAGTGGGATCAGGATAGACTGGACTTTTCTGTTGGTAGACCTGGTTATCTATCTTCTTTCCAGATC
Organism: Agave tequilana; assembly: GCA_038442645.1. Classification (NCBI taxonomy): domain Eukaryota; kingdom Viridiplantae; phylum Streptophyta; class Magnoliopsida; order Asparagales; family Asparagaceae; genus Agave; species Agave tequilana. Next base: position 8,897 of record JAVJIF010007003.1, on the reverse strand, counting down.
GTAGTGTATGAACAGCATTACACTGGTTGATCGATGGATCCTTAATTTCATATGCTTGATTGGAGGTTTTTGGGTTAACTAGCGGCTGACTAGGCAAAGTACCCTTTAGTCTTTCACTTAGGGAGCTAGCTAATTGGCTCATCTGCATTTCCAATCTCGATATGACCTGTGAATGATTGTTCAGAGTTTATCCCTAATTTTGCATAAAAGCGGTTTGGGACTTCATGAAAGCCTCAATGCTCTCCTCCAATTTACTGATTTTCTTTCCATTGGTGAGCTTTGGGAGGAAGAGGATGGGGCTTGACTGGGAAAAGGTGGTGGAGGAGTAGGATGGTGAAAATTGTTGGAGAAATTAGGCTTAGGAGGATTGTTTAAGGCCCAGGAGAAATTAGAGTGATTCCTCCAACCCGGATTGTATGTTTGTGAGTAGGGGTTGTGTGGCGGCCGTGAATAAGCCGCGTTCAGGTGTTTCGGTGGCACTTGCTGGGTGTGAAAAACAGGGCACTCTTCAAAGACATAGTTTGGTGCCTGACAGTATGAACAACCCGGATTGTGAATTGGTGGTGGGTTGATCTGGTTGACATTGGTAGGCCCTTTAGTTTCCAGAGCCTCTATCCTTCTCATTAGGGTAGCAATCTTAGCATCGGCAGCTATGGATGATTCTAGAGATAGGAGCCCTTCTCTTGAAGCTATAGATTGTGAATTCCTAGGTTTCTCCGAGGCTGGCTCCCATTGCAGGGTTTTCTCAGCTAAATCCTCAAATAAATCCCAACCCTGATTCTCATCCTTCTGCAAGAACCCTCCCTGACACATCGTTTCTAATAGGGTCTTTGTCTGATAGTCTAGACCATCGTAGAGAATCTGGCACTGACGCCATTTCTCCACGCCATGATGAGGGCACTGAGCTAGGAGATTTTGAATCGCTCAAAGTATCTCCAAAATGGTTCACTCGATTCTTGCCTAAACTGCATAATGTTCTTCCTAATGAGGGCAGTTTGTTGAATGGGGTAGAATTTCTTCAAGAAGGCCTTGACGAAATCATCCCATGTCATGACTGAATCTTCAAGAATGCACTGAGCTAGGACTCGATTCTTGCCTAAACGTAACCTAACGGCATCGTCTCCTAGCTGGGGTATACGCATCATGAGGCATACTTCTTCAAATTCCCTAACAAAAAAGTATGCGTCCTCTGATTCTAAACCATGAAATTTGGGAAGAGTATTGATGAATTGAGGCTTTAACTCGAAGTTATTTCCGTTTGCTTCAGGAAGTTTTATGCAAGATGAAAGTGAGGTTCTGATCGGGTAAAATCTATCCTGAAGTGACGCCAGCACCAGTTCTGGATGCAAGGGTAGAGAAGTGTTTCTTGTTAATCTAGAAGTTGATGGATCTCTCACCCACTCTTGCATGCAGCACACCACAAACAACATGAAGATAACAAACAATCGAAAAAGAACAAAAAGCAAACAAAAGAAAGAAAAACAACCACAAAGTCTTAGTCTAAGGTACCTGGACCTAGACGACTCCTAACTGGCTGATTCTCCAGGGAAGGTTGTTGCAGGAACTCGACTACAAGCTAATCGGCCAGGAAAGGGCAAAGCTCCAGGGGAGGTATTCGGGTGGAGCCACGGGCCTAATTATGCCAAACCACGGAGCTTTCGAGGCTTTACCTCTCAATCCACTTTCCTTAGACACCGATTTTGCAGGAGTATAGTTCTTGCAATTTCCAACCTCGGTTAATCTCTTAGTGAGTCCAAGATGTCCCTAGGGCCAACGTCTATTGATTTTTAGTTAAGGCCTGGGAAAGTGTGAGTGCACTTGGAGATGGTTTTTGGGCTAAGGAAGGGTGATGATATCCCACCTTATCTTGTTTATTTGGGTTTTGCCCTTAATGTCAATTGTGCAAGTGTGCAGTTTATTCACAACAAGTTAACATTCAAAGTGGTAATTCACTTCAAAATGTTGGTCCTATTCTATATGAATGCACACGTACCTTGTCTCCAGCACTCTTCAACAAAATTGAAATGAATTGAAATAGACACGTGCCCTAAATACAAAAGTCTAGTCCAAATTTCAATTAAGCAACAAGTGAATTTCTTTTGAGTTTATTACACATGCATAGGGTGAAGCATCCAAGGAAACTAAAAATTTAGAAAGCAATTTTTTTAGCGCTTTTGGCAACCCTGCAAACGATCTTGTTAGTACTTCAATCGGAAAAACTCGCTTTTACACGAATTTTTCCAAGGGCAAATGAATCCTCGCGCAATGTCCTTGGCCACCTCTTTCGCTTCCCATGATAGTGAGCTCCTTGGTACTTCTCCTACACACAAAAAGAACAATCTTTAGTAGTGAACAATAAAGTCATTCCCTCCCCGGCAACGGCACCAAAATTTGATCGGCAAAAAGCAAGTACTAAATAAGAGAAGGAAGTGTGGGTTGATGTTACTGCTTTTGCGATTCTTCCGTAGTAGCGAAGTGGCTATACGGGTCGTATCCACAAGGAGGGACAGCGATGGAAGCTTGATGTGGCTTCAAAGTTCAAGAAGAAAGAAAGTTCTTTGTTTCCAAATAAAGAATTGAAAAGTGAAAACAAGTTGTTTGAAGAATTGTTGGAAAATATTTTGGTGGTTTATAAAAGTGGATTTTTTTCTTAGTTATAAAAATGCATGGCTAACTTTCTACTAAGTGCTCCCACTAATTTCTAACTTTTTGAAGATAGCCTCACGATGGATCATAGGCGAACATAACCTTATGCATTGGAACTATTCACGTGAAAATCGAGTGAAAGTTCATCCTAAAACTTAGCTTTACACGGCAAAAACTCGAACATTCCCTTATCAAGATCCGATAGAAGGCGAGAATAAGGGAAGACTCGAGTGCACTATGGTATCGGCAAAGTTAAAAGGAAAAGTCTCTAACTTACAATAACAAGTAAAGTACATAACCCATAGATCATCAAAAACTCATTAAGTAAGAAGTATAAGAAAGTAAATACTTGTAGGTAAATTAGAGTTAGAACCCTCGTCTTAAGATGTCATAGCTCTTGTTTGCACAAGGCTTGTTTGACACTATTGACTCATTTGGGTTATTAATCAAGTGTTAGAAATTAGTGGGTTAGTAGTTAGTTAGCCATGCTAAGGAAAAATTAGTTAGCCATAAAAATAAAAGAAACAACAAAGGAAAAGAAGTTGAGAGGAAGGGAGTTACACTAAAACAAGAAACAACAAAAGAAAGAAGTAAAGAGAAATTAGTTTACACTATAACAAGGAAGTAAAAGCAAATGAAAGCACAAGTAAATTGAAAGAAGGAAGAGAAGTAGTACTTGTATTAGCTTGTCACCCTTCAAATACAACACTTACACACTCTCTCTCTTTCACTCTAATGGCTTAAAACTAAAACTAGAAGAAGCAAACTAAGCAACTACAATTCCTAGCAACAAAACACAAAAATACAACTCTATTCTCTGGATCTGGTTCAACTGAAGACCCCTGGGGAGTATTTATAGACACCAGGGGAAAGGGAGCCACATGGGTGACCCGTGGCCCGAAGCGCATGCGCTCCCAAAGGGCCGCGTTTTCGCGGCCCTGCCATGGCGGCGCGCTCCTGGCTTCGGGGAGCGCGTCGCCCATTATGTCTTCTGACGTCTTGATCTTCTGAATTTGCGATTTGATGCCCTGGGCTGACAAAATCTTCACTCTAAAGTCAATGGCTACTTGGTAGGCTTTTAATCACCAATTAAATGGTGATTTAGGTCTTCTTCTTCATTTACACACCATGGACCTAAGATCAAGCAAATAAGGTTTTATTAGCAAAATTTTACATGCAATAAATATGAAAATGTGATGAAAATTATGCAAAATTAGAGACTGATCAGGAGCCCCCTATCTACTCACACTCTCCCCCTCTGGTTTTTCCTATAAATACCAGAAATTTCATGTTGAGAAGGGAGGAAGACTAGGAGTAAATTCTTACTTTATTTTTAAGGGTTAGGATCATTATTAGATAGTTTATAAGAATTTGTATCTCAGTTTTTAATTTGTAGTTCAATCCAGAAATAAGGTGAGAGAGAGTATAATTGTAATCCGACGTTGAAGTGACTTCAATAAAAATTCAGACTTCTTTTCCTCTCCAATTCATGAGTATGTTGCATTTCAATGCAATATTTTCTTTCTCAGTAATGAGTAGCTAAATCTTCTCCTTCTGGGCACACTGATCTCTCCTCTCTATTCTTGATCTTGATCGATTTTAATGAAAAAGACTCAATTGAATCATTTAAATGCCTTAAATTAAGCCTTGCTTATTGTGAGTGTTCTTAAAGGCACATGAGGATAGGATTGGATTTTTGAACTGACTCTTGAAGTTGATCTTTAAAAAAAAACTTGTTTTTATTCCATGCTTGTTTTATTATTTTGATGGTTTAACATTCAACTCAAAGAAAGATTTCAAAGCTGAAGTTTGATTCCTAAAAGAAACTATCTTATGTGTTTTGCTTGATCTCTTTTTACAAGAGTAAAACTTTTGCCTATGATCTCATTGAGGTACTTAAAATTTCAAGAGAAAAATTTAGAGTTGAGTAAAGATTAGTGAGCCCGAATCTCTCTTTATTAAATACAAACAAACATAACATCTTCAAGCTTCTTAAAAATTATTTTCTCCAAAACCTTCTGTAAATCTTCAAGTTTTCTTTAAATCATTTTTTTACTCTCCATCTTCTTTTTCATCTAAAAAAGATAAACACTAAAACTTATTTCTTCTGAAATACTGAAAAGCTTGCATCGCGTCTCTCCTCGTGGAGATAACCCGTTAGCCCTAAGCTACACAGTATTTCTAATTGCTTGCAAACAAAAGCATATATTAATGAGCAATAATATCAATGTAAGATATAAACAAGAGTAAAGTTGAGTTGAGAGATAGACAGAGGTAAGCACGATAATATGTTTCGAGGTTTGAGCCATTTGTTCTACGTCCCAGCCTTCACTAGAAAGATTTCACTATCTCCACAAGGAAAACAATTCTCTACACAAGAGGAAGGCACAAAGCCGATGATTCTCTACACAAGAGGAGGGCACAAAGCCAATACACCTCTACACAAGAGAGAAGGACAAAGCAAAGGAAGATCAAACATTTGGTGATTATACAGACCACAGGCTAAAAGTCTCATAATACAAGATTCTAATGGATAAATGTAGAAATGATAGCCAAGCTTGTGAGAAACTAAAGAGATTGAAAGTTGAAACTTTAAGAAAATCTATCTTGAAAAATTCAAGAGAAGCACTCTTGAAAGCTCTCTTTTGGATATAGAATTGAAGCGCTAACTTGTTGAAAACTCTGTTGAAGATGGGAAAAGAAGCTATTGAAAATCTTAATGAAAGACAGACCAAAACCTCTCATTTATAACCCCAACCACAAATAGCCCTTGGCGCTAAAAACAAGCCAGATTCGCCTAGCAGTCGACTGGCCAGTTAACAACCCAACGGCTATTTTATAGTCGTTGGAGCTGTTGGTCGATCGGGCAATCGACTGGGCCCAACTTCAGAGAGTTCAGCTCTATGGCGGTCAACCGAGCGATCGACTGAAACCCAAAAATAGATAGCAATGTAAGTTTTGCGGTCGACTGGTCAGTCGACTGACATGCACAACACAAAGCCTGTGCATATTTGGTCGACCAACAGAGCATTGAGCTCTGCCTAGTTGTTGATCAGTTACAACCCAAATTTTATTCTTTATAATTTTTAAAATACATTTTTAAATCCAAATAATTTTCTGTAAATTTACAAAAATAAGTTCATGTAAAAATAATAGAGCACAACTATGTATGATTAAAAATCAACACATATTACAAACATGTGAACTTATTTTTGAGATAAGAAATACAATCTTTAAACATAAACTATATTTTCTAAAGCAATAAATTATATATTGAAAAATCAAGTTTCTTTAAAACTTGTCTAAATTAAAAAACAACTTTCTCAGACTCATTTGAAGCACCAATGTGTATGAATAAAATCTAATACACATATAAAATAATATGAACTTGTTTTTGGTAAAATCTACTCATAAAATCAAAATGGGTTAAACTAAAAATCAAAAACTAATATCAAACTTGTGTGTGTGTGGGCGCGTGCATAAGTTTAAGCAGTCAAAACTAATCTAAACTTTACACAAATTTTAAACTTACAAACTCTAGACTCAGGTCTTCTTCTTGAATAGATCTTCTTCTCCATCTTGATTTGATCCAAACTTATTTCTTTGAATTAGACTTCTTCTTGAGTACTTCATATGATCTTTATGCTTGAGCTCTTGAATCAACATGTATTATCTTGAAGAAGCAAAACACAACTAAGACCTTAATTAAAATCTGAAACTTAAATAACACAAGATCATTAGTACTATAATTACATGAGTTAAACATCATCAAACTAGAGTGATGAACCTTTGGGCCAACAAAAAGAAGTTCATATGTTTGAAATATGTATTGATTTTTAATTAGACATATTGGTTCTTAAATGTATTTACAAGAACTTATTAAGTTTTGTAGATTTTATAAATATTTATTGGATTTTAAAGAGTTATTTTTAAACATTCTAATAGTTTATATTTAAAAATATATTTAAAATGTCAAAAAAATTAATTATTTAAAATATTTGTTGATTTTTTTCACATATATTATTAATTATTTTTTTGGATTTTTATAGATTTCTTAAATGTAATTTTAAAGAGGTTTTAAATCAAAATAATACAAATTTTAAAATAAAAAAATTCACTGGGTTGCTTGGGCCCGGTCGACCGGTTATAGTAGACGGTCGACCGACTAGAGAGCATTGCTCTTACCAGGCCCAACAGTCGATCGACTACAGTAGCTGATTGACCTGGCCGAGAGGCTCAGGCCGATAGGTTAGTCAACTAGCCGTTGGGGGCCAGTGACAATAATTTTGTTTAATTTTTTTTCTTTTGCGCAGAAGAGCCCAACGACTTTTGGGGGATTTTTGTGATTAATTTTTTATTTGTTTTTAAGCCTCTATAAATAGAGCTTGAGTTTAATATTTTGGATAAGATTTTTACGACTTTCATGGTTAATATTTTCCCATTCTTAAGTGAGATTTTCAGCAAGTTTTATGAAGCCAATATTTTCAATTTTTTAGGGAGTTCTCAATAGGAGTTCAAATAAGTTTTTGAGAGCTAAAATTGCTATCCTTAGAGGAGTTTTTCGAAGAGTTTTCTTGAGCCACAAAATCCTAATCTTCTCTAGTTTTTTTCACACAAACTTGAGCAATTCATTTTACATCTATTATATAGTTTTCTTTGTTGTGAAAGAATTTATCTGTGGTTAAAAGTGTTGGTCACATAGTTTTCTTTCTTTATATTAAGAAGTTGTTTGAGGTTGCGGCTTCGAAGCGAGCATGCAGGTTCATAGTTGTGGTTCTTCCGGGAACGAGTGAGAGACTTGCAGGTCAGAGAGTTCTTGAGGAAACTTGTAGGTATTACGTCACAGAATGATCTAGCGGGATAAAATTATAGTGAAAACCTTTATTACGGTGAAGACGGGGACGTAAAGCAAGTGGCTCGAACCTCGAAATAAATCTCCTATGTTTGCTATTGTTCTTCTCTCTTTATTCTTATTTATATCTTGCATGCTAATTACTTGTTCTTGTCTTTACATGCTTGATATTGTACTTAATTGCCATATATACTTGTTATAGTTTTATTTGTCTAGTTTAGAATTGTTTAATTAAAGTTTTTTATTATTCCATATTTGATTAGAACATCATTTATTCACCCCCTCTAGGCGATTACAAAACTCAATTTTGTCACGGCCTGCAGCTCAAGCATTGTGTAGATGGTATTTTGGTCCACCAATCTAATTACACCAAGAAGGTGTTGCGACACTTTAATGAGGATAAAGTGAAGCCTTCGAGTACACCCATGGTCATCCGTACTCTAGATGCTGCGTGAGACCCATTCCGCCCGAAGTAGAATGAGAAAGAGGTATTGGAAAGTGCAATTGGTGCTTTACTGTACTTGACTCAATGCATTAAACTAGACATCTCATTTGCTATGAACCTGTTAGCTAGATATAGCTCTGCGCCAATATGCAGCCACTGGAATGATATCAAAGACATTCTGTTACCTTAAAAGTACTTCAGATATGGTCTTATTCTATCTATATGAATATCAGAATAGTTTAAACCTCCATGAGCATTGAAATATGCTTGCCTTGTAGGTTATGCTGATTATATGTCTGATCCGCACAAGACATGTTCTCAAACTAATTATGTCTTTACCATTGAGAATACAACGATATCTTGAGGTCTACGAAACAAACTTTAGTTTCCCACTTCTTCGAATCATGCCGAACTCATTGCCCTTGATTGGTCGCTAATGTTGCATATTTAATATCATATGTCCATATTTATTATAGAATAAAAGCCTGCATTGCCCTAATTAATTGTTTAATTTATTTGCAGGCCCAATCTTTAAGGAGATGAAGAGAAATGAGCCCAAAGCCCACCACAATTCTGAATTAAATCAGAATTAATTCGCACTAAGTAAATCAGGGCAAAATCAAGAGGTGGAAAACCGGTTGAGAAGAATCCTCTCAGAATCGATCGGTTAAAGCCAAAAATCCAAGGCCATTTCGTCAGAATCCGGGACTCAAACTGAAAAACAACTCCAGATAAAGTCAGAGGGCGAAACCAGGGCAACCCACCAACAGGGTGTGGCCAGGCCGCGGAAACGCGGCCCAAGCCGCGTTTCGCGGCAAAGTTGGGGAGTTAGGGGGAGCATTTGCTCCCCCGATCTCCCCGGGATCCTGATAGTTAGGGTTTTGCCTATAAAAGGCCATTCTTTGTGCTGAAAATGGACGACCATGCAGAGATAGGACTTAGCCAAGTTTTTCA